>JBCEWE010000164.1:304271-491771 GCA_039877035.1 Silurus lanzhouensis | reverse complement strand
CCTTCTGGCTCCAGAGAGTTGAGAGGAGAGGAGAGGAGAGGAGAGGAGAGGAGAGGAGAGGAGAGGAGGATGAAGAGAAATGAGAAAAATGGAGAGGGCAGAAGATGAGAAAAGAGAAGAGACAGACGAGAGAGAAGAGACAGATGAGAGATAAGAGGAGAGAAGAGAAGAGTAAAGGGAAGGAGAGAAAAGATAGATATGAGAAGAAAAAAGAAAAGAGATGTAAGATAAGAGATAGGTGTGAGAAAAGAAAAGGAGAGCTGTGAGAAGAGAAGACAAAACAGGATGAAAGGAGAGAAATGAGAGAAGAAAAGAGATAAATGGGAGATGAAAGAGAACAAAGAGTGATAGATGAGAGAAGAGAAATAAGAGGCAAGAAATGAGCAGAGGAGAGAAGAGAGATAAAGGATGAGATGAAAGATGAGAAATAAGAAAAGAAGCAATCGATGAAAAAGGGTGAGAAGAAAAGGAGAAAGAAAGAATGTGTTGATTAATGAGATGTGAAGCTCCGCCCATAATTTGAGTTTATACAGAAGTACATGAGAGGAGGAGTTTTAAGTTTTTATTTGACTGTAGTTACTAATCTGTTCATGTATTTGATCTCTAAATCTCTCCATCCCTCTCTCCCTCTAACAGCCATGATATTTATTCATATCAAATCTCTCACATGAAGACAATGTGTGAAGCTACACAAGCTACTGAGATACCACTGCTCCTGTCCGTTTCTGCTCTTCAGACCTGCCTGATCCATCCTGATGCCCTTCCTCTGGATGGAGTTCTTTTCACCTGGAGACCACTCACTGCAGCTGTGAATGTTCTCCACATGAACAGCCTGAAGATCCATGAAGTTCCTGTGGAGGTTAAACTCAAGATTCATGAAGATGTACAGTATTGTTCAAAATAGTAGCAGTACAATGTGACTAACCAGAAGAATCCAGGTTTTTAGTATATGTTTTATTGCTATGTGGCAAACAAGTTACCAGTAGGTGCAGTAGATTCTCAGAAAACAAACAAGACCCAGCATTCATGATATGCACGCTCTTAAGGCTGTGCAATTGGGCAATTAGTTGAAAGAGGTGTGTTCAAAAAAATAGCAATGTATGCCGTTGACTGTACAAACTCAAAACTATTTTGTACAAACATTTTGGTTTCTATGATTTAGCAATCCTGTGAATCACTAAACTAATATTTAGTTGTAGGACCACAGTTTTTTAAAACTGCTTCACATCTGTGTGGCATGAAGTCAACCAACTTGTGGCACCTTTCAGCTGTTATTCCACTCCATGATTCTTTATCAACATTCCACAATTCATTTACATTTCTTGGTTTTGCTTCAGAAACAGCATTTTTGATATCACCCCACAAGTTCACGATTGGATTAAGGTCCGGGGATTGGGCTGGCCACTCCATAACATTAATTTTGTTGGTTTGGAACCAAGACTTTGCTCGTTTACTAGTGTGTTTGGGGACATTGTCTTGTTGAAACAACCATTTCAAGGACATGTCCTCTTCAGCATAAGGCAACATGACCTCTTCAAGTATTCTGACATATGCAAACTGATCCATGATCCCTGGTATGCGATAAATAGGCCCAACACCATAGTAGGAGAAACATGCCCATATCATGATGCTTGCACCACCATGCTTCACTGTCTTCACTGTGTACTGTGGCTTGAATTCAGAGTTTGGGGGTCGTCTCACAAACTGTCTGTGGCCCTTGGACCCAAAAAGAACAATTTTACTCTCATCAGTCCACAAAATGTTCCTCCATTTCTCTTTAGGCCAGTTGATGTGTTCTTTGGCAAATTGTAACCTCTTCTGCACATGCCTTTTTTTTAACAGAGGGACTTTGCGGGGGATTCTTGAAAATAGATTCGCTTCACACAGACGTCTTCTAACTGTCACAGTACTTACAGGTAACTCCAGACTGTCTTTGATCATCCTGGAGCTGATCATTGGCTGAGCCTTTGCCATTCTGGTTATTCTTCGATCCATTTTGATGGTTGTCTTCCGTTTTCTTCCACGTCTCTCTGGTTTTGCTCTCCATTTTAAGGCATTGAAGATAATTTTAGCTGAACAGCCTATAATTTTTTGCACCTCTTTATAGGTTTTCCCCTCTCCAATCAACTTTTTAATCAAAGTACACTCTTCTGAACAATGTCTTGAACGACCCATTTTCCTCAGGCTTTCAAATGCATGTTCAACAAGTGCTGGCTTCATCCTTAAATAGGGGCCACCTGATTCACACCTGTTTTTCACAAAATTGATGACCTCAGTGATTGAATGGTACACTGCTATTTTTTTTGAACACACCCCTTTCAACTAATTGCCCAATTGCACAGCCTTAAGAGCGTGCATATCATGAATGCTGGGTTTGTTATCTGAGAATCTACTGCACCTACTGGTAACTTGTTTGCCACATAGCAATAAAACAAATACTAAAAACCTGGATTATTCTGGTTAGTCACATTGTACTGCTACTATTTTGAACAATACTGTATTTGGAATGTAATTTATTATAAACAGTGACTCAGGACTGCATTTACCATGAACAGTTCTGCATCTGAGCTTCCATCAGTGCACATCTGAGGTCCTCAACAATGAAAGAACTGTGACGAATGGACATTCAGTGTCGAGATAAAGCTGGGTTCGCTTTGGGGTCTGGTTCCTCTCAAGGTTTCTTCCTCATACCATCTCAGGGAGACACTGGATCACTCTTCAAGAATAAACTTAAACAATTCTGTATTTCTTGAAAGCTGCTTTGAGACGGAGTGCATTATTAAAAGGCCTACACAAAATATTTCAGCATGCAGGAAATGAAATCCGTTCTTCATTGGACCTTCACCAGAAATAATCAGGAGGAATTTCATTACCGTCTATGTCAGAAAGAAAATGTGTGGAACGTGAGAGAGAGAAAACGATCAAATATTTCAATGCGCTCAGAAACCATCGCATCATTGGCAGGGTGATTTATTCACAAGTTTTGAGACTGCTGGTGCTACACCTGGCGTTATTCTGACCACGTGCGTTACCACGTGAGCGAACGTCCACGACAGGAAGTTAGAGCAAAGTGCAAACGTGAAATTCTGCCCTCTTCATGGAAATGAAGATGCAGCTCAAAGCTCGTTTTTTTGGGTTTTTTTTTTTTTTACACCATTGCGGAGATCCGACACGAATCACAGAGATCCTTGACTTGAAGACACGTTCCAGAAGAACACTAGGAGCTGCATTACCGTCCAAAGGAACTATTTTGAAAGTGATCGTGTGAAAACGTAGATAAATTAAGTATTTTTCTTCTAAACAGAGCGAGTCTACAAACTTTGAAACCACCTCCTATAGAAATGAACCCACAGTTCTCTGGGAACAAGATGTACCAAAAGTATGTGGACACCTGACCATTCCCCATTTCGTCCGTATCTGCTGTTATAATAATTCAGGAACACCTGATTTTTCCAGGCATATGTGGTTCTTCTCCAAACAGTTCCCACAACGTCTGAGGCACGAGATTTTCTCTTCACTTGAAACCTGTTCCATCATGACGAAAAGTGGACAAAGCCAGCTCCATGAAGATCTGCTTTAACATGGGTTGGAAGATCTGTGAACGCTGACTGCAGCCGACGCCTCCTCACCTTCATCAGAATCGAAATCTAGTGAAACATCTTCCCAGAAGAGTGGCGGTTAACAGCGAATGGAGACTAAATGTGAAATGGGATTTGAACAAATAGATGAAATCTTATGGTCGAGTGTCCACAAACTTTTGGCCGTAAAAAAAAAAACGAATCGATTTGAGTTTAATGTTTATTTTATTAACATTATTACATTGGAATGAGACGCCTTATGAACACATGGCACGATAACATTATTTACACGTCTGTCAGGAAGCCGAACACACACACTGACACAAAGTAGGCGATTCTCTGAGGGATGGAGGAAACGTCATACGGAGACCGACGCCTTGAAAACAACCCCCTGAATGAGCTCCAGTTAATAGAACACTGACGCCGAGCAATCGGAGCAAAGACGACTCGGGTTATTCGCCAGGAAAATAAAACAAAACAAACACTGCGACGGAGAAGCGGCTGTAACGGAGCAGAGTGTCCATCAAGGGGGCGTCTGCACAGTGCTAGGCTACACGGTCCAGAAAAAAAATACAAACACATTGTCTACAATCGATCGAACAAACAAACGATGTCCAATTCGTCTCGTCTCGTCTCGTCTCGTCTCGAGCGCTGCTTCATTTTTTTTTTAAATAAACTAGAAAAAATTCTCTTCATCAGCTTATAGTGCTTTTAAAGCTAATTGCACAAACATTTTAGTCGTGGTAGTACAGATACGTGTGTGTGTGTGTGTGTGTGTGTGTGTGTGTGTGTGTGTGTGTGTGTGTGTGTGTGTGTGTTAAATTTAAACAGACATCTTGCGTTTTTGTTTCCTTCTCTCCTTTTGTTTTTTTTTCTTGGCAGCATGTTTGACGACTCTCTCGTGTGTGTGTGTGTGTGTGTGTGTGTGTGTGTGTGTGTGTGTGTGTGTGTGTGTGTGTGTGTGTGTGTGTGTGTGTCAGTGTGCAGTCAGGTAGTCCTGTGTGGAGTCGGAGGCGAAGGAGTCGGCGTCGTCATTGTCCGAGTCGTCTGTGGAGTCGTCTGCGGCCGGCTCTCCGGTCAGAGCGATGCGAGCGTAGTCGTCCGTGTCGATGGACTTGCAGAAGTGAATGGCGTACTTCAGTTTCTCCTCCAGCACCAGTTTACACGAGTAACGAGGAAGCTTGAGCAGGAAGAAGCACGTGTACGACTCCGGGAGGAAGTGGTCTGGAGGGTTGTACTTATCCAACACCTGGGAGTTGAGAAACGAGGGAGGAAATAAGGGTTTACTTTATTGATTTTGAGACACGTACAAAAACAAAACAAAAACCTGAATTAATGAAAGAAAGTTCTGTCCTTTTTGTCTCTAACAGAAGAACTTGTGTAAGATAAAGAACATGAGAGAAGATGTGATCAGTCTCCCTCACTCCCACATGGAGGTGGAAGCTTAAGAGTTTGGGGTTGTTTTGGAGCAGAAAAGGTTCCAGAAAAGTGAAAAACAACAACATGGCAACCATTCCAGACTTCAACACCATGCAGTTCAGTCTGGAGTCGAAGTGACCGATACGTCTGAGTTCTGTACGTGTTATATCGAGAGTAAACAGACGTCTGGAGTGACATCTATCATGGAACCACCTGCCCAGTCACTGCACCTCAATCCTACTGAACTGCTCTGAGATGAACAAGAAACAACTAGAAGAGTTTTACAAAGTAATTCACGTTTGGAGAAACAAGTGTCCGGATGCTGAGAGTGTGTAAAGCTGTTCTTCACAAAGGGGGATTTTTCACTGAAAATAAAGTGGAACATCTGGACATTACAGAGTTCTTTGCGTAGAAACAAAAGGAACATGCATGTGTCTCCCATGAAACACTGTATTTCAAGGGAACTGTAAATAACTGAGTCTTTTCTATCAGTAGGAACCAAGAACTACTTCACAAATAAGGCAGACGTGTGTTCAGGAGAGCAAGTGAAAAAAGAGTAAGGCCAGGAACACTGGAGTTGGAAGTAGTGGAGAGGACTATGTTCTATGAAGAGTCAACAGTGCAAAGTAATGGAGGGTGAGAGAAGTGAAGAAAAAAAAAATGCAGGAGGAAAAGAGGAAGGCCAAGGAGGAGGTTTATGGATGTGGTGAGGGAAGACATGCAGGTAGTTGGTGTGAAAGAGGCAGATGTAGAGGACAGGGGGGGATGGAGACGGATGATCCGCTGTGGAGACCCCTAATGGGAGCAGCCAAAAGAAGAATTGTAGAATATTAGAATTAGAATACCTACATTATATTATAATAATGATTGAATAAAACAACCTAGTGTTTAAAAAAATAAATAAATCAATGCAGCAATTTACCACAATTACACAAAAAAAATAAACTGTATGTTATGTCAATTTATAGTTACATTTAATTTCTTGTTTTTATTTCTATTAAACAGTAATCAAATGAATGAATTTAGCCATCAGGGGCGATCATTGGGGTCCAAGCACCACTTTATATGTAAGCACAAAAGTTCATTGTTTTTGCCAGAGGTTGAAATATTTACAAACAAATACACAGATTAATAATAAAAAAAAAATAATTATTTTATGGAAAATAATTAATATTTTCTTAGCTTCACAAAGAAAATGAAAAAAAAAAAAAAAACTCAATAAATAGGGAGAAACACTGCCCCTAGAGGCCGAATCCTGCATAGCAATACCTGATTAAAAGCTATAACATGTTATTGAAGTAAAAAAATACTCGCCTGCACAACGAAGTCCCGTCCCCGGAAGTCAGCGATGGTCCTGGGGAGGCGTGTTCGTCCCCACACAAACCTGAGGAAGAGCGAGCGTTCCGTGTTGGAGAAGGACTCCATCACTTCCCAGAACCACTGGATTAGTGGCGCTGTTGGCTCCACCCCTTTATACGTAGCTACTGATTTCAGCAGGTGAAGCGGGATGTCAGGACTGCCACATACCTGTAATACAGCACCGGTACGGTCACTCTGTGATCTGATCTGAAGGTGATCATTCTAATGGCTTTATAATATAATTCCAATTTACCAGATTAATTGGAAAAACTGATTAATCGGTCGACCTCTAGTTGTTATAACAGCTACTATAGAGAATAGATGTGGAACCAGATGTTTAAAACAAAGCACATAGCAATCTTATGCTCTGGTGTCCACAAACCCTTCGACCTATAATGAAATTCAAGTCGACCAATTAAAATACAGCTCTTAAGTCACATGACTTGAGATAACCCTCTCTACAGAATTAAAAAGCAATGAGGTGGAGCTGGATAACCCCATACCACCACCACAATAAAAACACACTGTGGTGGACTCCACACTGGTAGGAGGAGCCAATCCTCAGATGTTCAGATGTTCTTCAGAGAGCCGAGAGTTAGAAATCACTACTGAAAGGTGAGGTATGAGAACTGTAGTGTGTTTAATAGGGGATATCTAAGGTGTGGTTTTGTGTGTGTAAGCTCTCACCATGGTCTCCAGCTCATACCCGGTGAAGAGAGAGAGAAGAGGAACAGGCACCACCCGAGCCATACCTTCTCTCACAGCAGCCACCTGCTCATCAAACTCATGCAACCTAAAACACACATACACACAATAAAAACCCCTGTGCTAAAGATATCTAAACACCTGAAGTTCTAGCTGAAAGGGATGAAATACAGCATGGAGTAAGGAATCAGGGTGATAGAAGTGTGGGCTGAACCATACCTGTAGTTGATGGCGAGGCGGACGTACTCGGCTCGGTTGTCCAGGCTGATGTGAGCGTGTTTGGAGCTCAACTGGACCTCCTGACCACAAGCATTGGGCACAGTGAAGGGCAGAGGGATCGCCTCAAACTCCTCCGCCGATGCCTCGTTATCTCTGATGTACATTAGACCAGGGATAAAGTCTTTATCCACCTGGATAACACACACACACAACATCTTGAATACAGCAGATATAAAAGCATTACTGTAGACCAAACACTGACCAAATGAATTTCATTTTCTCAAATTGATTGAGGAAGACAGAAGAATTGCTAAACATATAGACGCGGAAAGAGAGGTAAGAAGACAGACAGACAGGCAGACAGACAGACAGACAGGCAGACAGAAATAGAATAAATATATAAATGTAGACATTCAAGGAGATTGACAGACAACGCATACAAGTTGGCAGACAGCAGACAGATATTTAGATAGACAGACAGTCGAGTGAATCGATATGTAAGAAGATAGACATTACAGACAAACAAGTAGATAGATAAACAAAAAAAAGTAGACATACAGGTGGCAGGTAGACAGACAAGACGGGCAGACAGACAGAGAGGCAGACAGAAATGCAGAAAAAGAGACCGGCAAACAAACAGGTAGACAGACAGACAGACAGACAGACAGACAGCAGAAAGGTAGGCAAGCAGACAGGCAGACATGTACGCAGACAGACTGACAGACAGGCAGACACAGGTAGTAAGAACAGTATATAAATCTGTGTATTGTTGATTTAGGGACTCCTGCTATAAGGAGATGTTCCTCTAACATTCCTGGAAGGAGTCTCCAGTATAAGTGTGTGTAACAGTCAGTGATAAAGCCGTATCTGAGTTCTGCCATAACGCAAGTGAGAACAGGAACTAACTCGTTTAAAGTTAAATATAACTATAAATGGATAAAAAGCTTTGGTAATAATAATAAAGCAGTTATTGGCAGCTGATTGAGGTGTAGGAGAAATAAGCCGCTCAGGTATGTGCGTTATCGCCGAGAAGTTCTCTGTATTCTCACACCGTTACTGTGGTGCATTTTATTCCTGATAAAAAAAACCTGTGTGCTCATTTTTAAATCAGGGTTCAGATTCTTTCTGCTCAGACCTGTGTGTGTGTGTGTGTGTGTGTGTGTGTGTGTGTGTGTGTGTGTGTGTGTGTGTGTGTGTGTGTATGTCTTCTGACAGCCCGAGGCATAAAGCCATGAACAAGAGCAGCTCTGTGAGTAAAAGGCCATGTTGCGCTCAGGAAATGCTTTGTCGACACGTTTTAGCATCTCATGATTACAGCGTGAACTCAGGAGAGCTCGCACGCGCGCACGCACACACACACACACACACACACACACACACACACACACACACACACACACACACACACACACACACACCGTGTTTCTCACATGAACATTCAATACACGTCACACAAAAGTAGAAAAATGTTATTCTATTTTCAGATCTCTGTTATAGCTAGTGACATGAAATTAGCTGTGTGCGCGTTATAACCTAGATTATATGTGCATTATAAGATGTCGTAGCTAACTAATTCTGTTTGGAAATGTAAAGCAACTAAACTTAGACCAGACATGAACCTACCAAATAGGACAGAAAAATGCATATGCACTTAAAGCAACAAAACGCATCTGTAATGCTTTATAACATCTAGCCTAAATCTGTATTAACACTCCTAGGTCCTAGTAGCATTCCCAGCACTTTATAAAGCATTTGCATGTTTTTGTATGAGTTCAAAATGTCATTATAATACCAGGTACTAATAGTTATAACTAGTTATAAAAAGTTACGTGGATAGGACATGGGCAGGAGTTTATTGTATGTCTTCATAATGTCAGGGAATATGGTTTTATATGCATTACAAAGCATTATCATATCTGTTCACAAGAACATTATAGGGATCATTTATAATCAGGTGTAATTTGTATAATATATCTAATTTAATATGCATTATAGCACCAGGAACAAGTCTGCATCAATGCTCCTAAGTAGTTATACGGCAGGAGTATTACATAGCTCATGTTATAATGCATTATAATACTAGGTCTGATACTAGTAAATGTAAGTAGTTATATTTATAGCAATAAATGATAGACAATGTATTCTTTGCTTTATAATATCAGGTTACGTAATTTACCTATTTAACTATGTGTTATAACACCAGGCACAAGTCTGTATTAACGCTCATAAGTAGTCCTAATGATATCTACAACACTTTATAAATCATGTCTTTATGGTACGACTTTATAACAGTGGAATACATAACCAGATTAAAATGTGATCATAAGAACACCAAAGACACTTGTGAAGCATTATAATGCTATGTTTGGCATTATAAATGATTTAAAATGCAACAATTAACCGTTTGATTTCCTAATGCCAGGTTACGTAAAATATGTATTTATTCAGCATACTCTTTACACAAGTATGAATCTATATTTATAAGAAGTATTAAGTAGTTATTAAGTTTTAACATGAGACAGTCATCTTCATCATGTATACATTCGTGTTGTGATGCATTATAACACTGACAAAATAAAATTGCATTCTTGTACACTATTACATAGTGTACATGTGTAGTAGTAAAGTTTAAAGTGTATGTGTATAGTATGACTTTATACTGTCAAAATAAACAGATGTACTGCATTGTGTAAGAACATGTTTGTTATAATGCAATATAATAGTGGGTCGGTCATTATAACTTGCCGTGCGTATACTAGTCCCTATTGTACATACATCGCACTATATAAAGCGTACGTATATGGTATACTGGAATACTTGTTTATATGGACAGTGGATAAACTTTATAATGCATTATAGCACTGCATGTGTCATTATATCTTGAAATGTGTGTACTAGTACAGTATTCATAGCACTTTAACGTATATGGTATGACTTCTTAATGTCAGAATACATAATGCAGTACATCTATTAAAGGACAGGTTATAATGCATTATAACACTAAGTTGGTCATTATAACCCCGGTTTGTATACCCAAATATACTGTATATACATATACATGCTTTGTATAGTGCTATGATATGACATCATAACGTCAGATACATTATAATGCATTATAGCACTGTAGTCTGTACATGCAGAACATTTTATATAGCTATAAGTATAATATAGGACTTCATGACATCAGAATACATAACACAGTATATGAACAATGCATTATAGCACTATGTCATTATAACTCTCAGTTCGCATGGTTAAAGTACATACAGAACATTTTATAAAAACGTATAAGTACACTGCAAGACTTGATAATGTCTGATTATATAATGCAGTACATCTGAACACGTCATAATGCATTATAACACTAGATCAGTCATTGTAAATTGCACTCTGTACACTAGCACTTACTTTATAAAGTGGATGTACATTAATGAGAGTGTTATGAACGAATTCAAGGTTAGATCATTCGTTTGCTATATGTTTTAACACCTGGCACAAGTCTGTTCATAAGCAGATCATGAAGGAGTCGTACCTCACTAAGATCTGCAATGGTGAGGTTCATGCCGGCGAGCTGCTTCCAGACGGGTTCAGCCAGGTACAAGCTGAGAGGACTTCCTGTTCGGATCGCGATACCCAGGAGTACTCCTATACACGCATACACACACCTTTATAAGCTACAGAAAGCTGAAATGTGTGTGTGTATGTGTGTATGAGCGTGTGTGTACCTAAGAAGCGGAACATGCTCATGTGGAGTGGACTTTTAGCTGCAGGGTTGAGCAGGAAGCAGTCTCTGTTGGCGCCCGACTCGTCTCGGCCGTTTGGAGTGACAATGAGAAGAGGAGTGAGACCGTTCTGTAGCTCCTCGCACATCTCCGCTATGGACTCGCTGTAGCCTCCTCCACAGTCATCTACAGACTCACCTACACACACACACATTATGTTACAGGAATGAAACAAACATGAACGCTGCAATTACAACTGACCCCCACTGTGTCGCTAAACTATGCTAGGTTTTGAACTTTTTTTTTTGTTTTTTGCTTTTGCAGCTTTATGCTAGTTACACTCTAAAATCTAGGGGAACATCTTCCCAGAAGAGTAGAGGGTATTCCGACAGTAAATACAAAATAAAAGTGAAAAGAAGAAAATACCAGTCTTAGACATATAGTGGAGGATACAGGCTCTTTATTGTTACCTAGAAACAATAAGGTGCCATTTCTTATTCTCCTGAGAAAATCAGCGGGACTTATTTCAGCGTGTATTTACCTACGAACTTGACCTTCCAGACACGATGAGGCAGCAGCAGGCTGTCGGGGCTGAAGGAGATCATCTTGGCGCACATCTGTCCGAACACGGATTTGGTACCGTCGGGTCCGGCGAGACCTCCTTTACTGCGTGAACGCTTCACCTGAGAGACGACGGGAGAGAGAGAGAGAGAAAGAGTGAGAGACGCTAACGTCTTCTTGTTTCCATAGCAACACATCAGTCACAGAGATTAGCACAGCAGACACTGCATGTAAGACGATCTGATCTCTCTCTCTCCATCTACGCTGCTCGTTCTCGCTCTCATTCAACTACGCTGCTCGCTCTCTCTCCATCCATCTACGCTGCTCTCTCTCTCTCCATCCATCTACGCTGCTCGCTCTCTCTCCATCCATCTACGCTGCTCGCGCTCTCTCCATCCATCTACGCTGCTCTCTCTCTCTCCATCCATCTACGCTGCTCGCTCTCTCTCCATCCATCTACGCTGCTCGCGCTCTCTCCATCCATCTACGCTGCTCGCCTCTCCCCCTCCCTCCCTCCCCCATCCATCTACGCTGCCCTCCCCCCTCTCCTCCTCCCATCCATCTACGCTGCTCGCGCTCTCTCCATCCATCTACGCTGCTCGCTCTCTCTCCATCCATCTACGCTGCCTCTCTCTCTCCATCCATCTACGCTGCTCGCCTCTCTCCATCCATCTACCTGCTCGCCTCTCTCCATCCATCTACGCTGCTCGCTCTCTCTCCATCCATCTACGCTGCTCGCCTCTCTCCATCCATCTACGCTGCTCGCCTCTCTCCATCCATCTACGCTGCTCGCTCTCTCTCCATCCATCTACGCTGCTCTCTCTCTCTCTCTCCATCCATCTACTCTGCTCGCTCTCTCTCCATCCATCTACTCTGCTCGCTCTCTCTCCATCCATCTACGCTGCTCGCTCTCTCTCCATCCATCTACGCTGCTCGCTCTCTCTCCATCCATCTACTCTGCTCGCTCTCTCTCCATCCATCTACGCTGCTCGCTCTCTCTCCATCCATCTACGCTGCTCGCTCTCTCTCCATCCATCTACGCTGCTCGCTCTCTCTCCATCCATCTACGCTGCTCGCTCTCTCTCCATCCATCTACGCTGCTCCTCTCTCTCCATCTCTACCTGCTCTCTCTCTCCATCCATCTACTCTGCTCGCTCTCTCTCCATCCATCTACTCTGCTCGCTCTCTCTCCATCCATCTACTCTGCTCGCTCTCTCTCCATCCATCTACTCTGCTCGCTCTCTCTCCATCCATCTACTCTGCTCGCTCTCTCTCCATCCATCTACGCTGCTCGCTCTCTCCATCCATCTACGCTGCTCGCTCTCTCTCCATCCATCTACTCTGCTCTCTCTCTCCCCATCCATCTACTCTGCTCTCTCTCTCCATCCATCTACCCTGCTCTCTCTCTCTTCATCCTTCTATGCTGCTCTCTCTCTCTCTCTCTCTCTCTCTCTCTCTCTCCCCCCCCATCCATCTACCCCAATCTCTCGCTCTCTCCATCCATCTATGCTGATCTCTCTATCCATCTACACTGATTTCTCCATTTCTCTACATCCATCTTGTTTCTCAACAACTATTATTTTTGTGTGCGTTTCACTTTTTTGTCTGGTTGCTTTTTTTCCCCTCTTTTTCCCCTTTTCTTTTGTTGTTTTATGTTGGTCTTTCTTTCCTTGACATTCTTTTACCATATCATGTCCACATTATATGTTCTCATTCTTGCTTGCTTTTTCTTGCTCCTTCCTTTTATTTCTTCATTCTTTCTTGCTTACTTTCTCTCTCCTGTGTCTTGCTTTCTCCTTTCTTTTTAACTGCCTTCCTCTTTCTCCTAGTTTTGGTCTGTCTTTGTTCTTGGCATTCCTCCTCCATTAACTTTTTGGTTTTATTTCTTGCCTGAATAGACAAAGAGAGAGTGTGTGTGTGTGTGTGTGTGTGTATATATATATATATATATATATACCTGAATTCTGTTGAGCTCTACGACCGGTCCATGTTGTCGGTCTCTCACCATCGTAGCCTGGACAACCTTCCGAAACGCAGCCTCCTGCAAACAGAGCGATAAAAAAACATGCTTACAAATAATCAAACATCATGAAAAAAAATAACCTGCGAAAATCACTAAATAACACCATTTATTAAAAATATTATATCTGATATTTGTCAGATATCCAGAGAAAGAACGAAATAAACATCCAATCCATAGACGTAGCTGCAAGGAACGATTGACAAGCCCAATCACCAAAGGTGCAGCGTTGGATCACACTTGACCATAACTGATTAATCAACTGATTAATTATTTTGTTTTATTTTTTCTTTTAAAAACAATGTAGAATACTACTGAACTTTATTTAAAAAGAAAAAAAAAAGAAACGGTACTGAATCATGAAAATATGCTAAATAAAATAAATATATTATAAAATAAATATATAGGAAATTAAAAGACATGCATTTAATCAAACAAAAAAGTAACACTACAGAAAAAAAAAAATTACATAAAAAAATTTATTGGAAAAAAATAAAAAATAAATAGCAAATGGCATCACACTGTATAACGCAACCCGGAAAAACTATCAACAAAAATCCACATAACTTTGTATGTTACTGTACAAGTTGATTTGAAGCTGAAGTGAAATTCAATTATTAGTATTTAAAATAAATTAGGATTATAATCATGATTATAATAATATTTATAAAAATAGGTCATTTTGATTGGTGCTTGGACCCAAATTATATTTGAACTATTTATTATGCTCTTAAAACAACATGGGGAATTATATGCGTTTATATCCCTTTTTTCCAGGAGAGTCTGCTTAAAAGTAATGGCTGTAATTAATTGCTTTATATTGTGTCGATGAGGGGAAGAAGATAGGGTTACTGACCTTTCCCTGTGAGATGAGGATGCCCCGGAGTGTGTCGAAACCCACAGAAGGTCCGTGTCCGGTCTGACCGAGACGCCCCTCCAGATCAAACATGGGAATGCAGGGGCAGAAGAGCTCAGAGATGTGGTGCAGGAGGAGCAATCTGTTCCTCAGGGCCATGATGGGGATCTCCTGCAGGTGGTTATACTCCATGGGGACCTGGCATCACACACACAGATTTAGATGTGTTGTATTGTATTCACACAAGTCATTTTCAGGAGGACTGTAACACTAAGTACCTGAGCAGGAAGTTTGCCGGCATTGGTGGGTTTGCTGGTGGACCATGAGAGTGTGTGTGCGGAACCACAGGCCACCCTGTTGATCTTCTTGCCCTGCAGAGCTCCTACAAGCCTGGGTCTCTGGATGGCATTGGTGGTCCCATCTCCCAGCTGACCCTCATCGTTATCACCCCATGTATACACTTCTCCTAATAAACACAGACACACACACACACCTATCTGTATAAACACACCAAAATCAATATGTGCAATATGTGCTAGGTTTAGGGGCGGAGCTAAATGGCATTGCTAAAATCTGATTGGTTATTCAGCCCGCTAATCAAATAACCAAACGTTGTTGATTAGCATGATAGAAAATCTTTTACGTTCATGTATAAATAAATATCCTACCGTCTTCGGTGCAGCAGACGCAATGAAGAGAGCCGGTTGCTATAGCGATCACCTTTTTGCCCTGCAAGCCCTGGACCTGCCGGGGTCTGCGGACATGATCGTCTGAGCCGTGACCGAGCCTGTGGTAGTCGCCTTTTCCCCTGAGAACACACACACACACACACACACACACACACACACACACACACACACACAATTATCCACAGGTATAAGGTGTAATTTTAAGTCAAATATGTTTGTACTTTTATTCAAGTGAAGTGTTTAAAGTAAAATCACTACTTTAACTTTTTCCACCGCTGACTGCACTGTACATGTTACACTTCCATGAAAACAAACCAAAATGTTATGGAAAGTCTTCCAAAAAGAGTGGAAAATGTTACAGGTGCAAAGGGGGAACCAACTCCAGGTTAATGTCTATGTATTTAGAATGTGATGTCATTACAGTTCCTGCTGATAAATTAGTCAGGTGTCCCAATACTTTTGGCCATAAAGTGTGTGTGTGTACCATGTGTACACAGCTCCAGATTTGGTGAGAGCGACGGAGAACTGTGAACCGCACTCCACTTTCACTACACCCAGTCCTGTCAGAGAGTCAATCTACAGAGAGAGAGAGAGAGAGAGAGAGAGAGAGAGAGAGAGAGAGAGAGAGAGAGATGCACAGTAAATAAATAAATAAATAAATAAATAAATAAATAAACAGAAAGAGAGAATTGGGGGACCAATAGTAAGAGAGAAAGAAAGACAGGACCAGAGAGAGAGAGAGAGAGAGAGAGAGGGAGAGGGAGAGACAGGAAGGGAGAAAGATGCACAGAAAGAAGCACAGAGTGTAAGAGACAAAAAGACAAAAAACAGGATGAGAGAAAGACAGCGAGAGAGATGCACAGAGAGAGAGAGAGCAAGAGAGAGGGAGGACAGGTAGGAGGATGAGTGTACACAGTACAGAATAAAGACACACAGTGAAAGGGGGAGGGAGACATATGTAGGAGTATGAGTGATAGAATAATTCTGTCCATACCTTCATGGGCACTTTACAGCCGTCGCTGCCTCCTCGTCCCAGCTTGCCGTAATCTCCGTCTCCCCACGACCACACCATGTCATCATCCGTCAAACACAGAGTCTGAGCGTCACCGCTGCCACACGCTACGTCTATCACCCTGTGTCCCTGCAGAGCATCCACCTACACACACACACACACACACACACACTGATGATGCTTCCTAAACAACTCTACGTATAATCACAACTCTCTCTCCCGCTCTCTCCCGCTCTCTCACACACACACACACACACACACACACACACACACACACACACACACACACACACACACACACACACACACACACACACACACACACCAGTTTGGGTTTGAGCTGGTCCTCGCTGTCTCCGTGTCCCAGGCGGCCGTAGCGGCCCTTGCCCCAGGTGTAGAGCTCTCCACTGGCTGTGATACAGGCGCTGTGAGCTCCTCCTGCAGCGATATCCACAACCTCAACCCCTCTCAGAGACTCGATCACTCGCGGACGATCACACGGGCTGAGGGGCAAACAAACAAACAAACAAACAAACTATAAACACCATACAGCTTCAAAAATCAATACTATATCAGTCATCAATAATAAATAAATGCACCCTGTAACTAGACAGATAGAACTTCTGTCTCCCAATACAAACTCAATCTACCTACCTAGATAAAGAGAGAGATATAAAATATATAATTTATATATAATAAAAAAATACCTGTCTAATATCAATGCAATAAATAATATAATAAAATAAATATTATGCATAACAAAATTGATTTAAAATATAATACAATAAAAACTACAGTAAAATGTACCCCATCTCCTTACTACAAGCTGTACATACAGTGCCACCTGTTGGCCGAGTTGTGAACTGCGAGACAGAAGCAGTCTCTATGATTTGCTAACAATCATCATGTAAAAAAAATTCCTTTCTCCTCCACACCTTCTATTTCCATGGCCGAGTTTTCCATCCTCTGCCTCTCCCCAGGAGTAGACCTCTCCCTCGGAGGACAGGGCCAGACAGTGTTTTCCCCCGGAGTTCACCGCCACCTTGCGGATGAACACGTGCTGGATGGACTCCAGTAGAGTCGGAGTGGACACGGACTCTGTGCCACCGATCCCCAGACGCCCTCCGGCTCCGTAACCCGTAGCATAGAGCTGGAATGAGATGCAAGAATAACAGATTTGGAAAACTGTTTCATGAATTATTTCTTCTCATATTGCACATAATTGCTGTAATTACGTTACACTTCTTACATACACAAAAGAGACTGAAATAACAGTTTATTTATATTAAAAATACACCCTGTTTTGCCAAAGTGTTTAAACAGCAATATTTTCCAGTGGTTCCTCCTGAAACTTTTATAGGAGCTCTTAGGAGGAACTTTTCCCTTCACTTGAACTTGGAGACCCAAACCTGTTCACAAATCCAGCTCCATGAAGATCCCCTGCTATAGAGATCTACCCTAATGAACATCGCAGGTCTCCTCATCTCACCTACATCAGGACAAACTTCCACGAAAGGTTGTCGATTTGGAATTGTCCGACTCAAAGGGGGAGAAAGGCGACGCCCGGAGCGGATCTTCCACGGTGCTGCTTCCCTGAACTGGGCCCACCAATGCCCGCCACTATACAAGGATTTATTAGCAGCATTTGATGGTGGAAGATCTTTTTCTACGGTGAAGGTTTGTTTATGTTGGGCTTGGCGGCACTAGGGTCGGGCAACACCTTCTTATTCTCAGATTTATGAAGGGTGCTGACTGTTGCCTACCAGTCACCAGAAGAGTAGTTCCAGAATGAGAGCTCTCCATGGTGCTGGAGGCTTTGTGTCAACAGCCTTTTAAGCCCCTGGGAAATGTATCTCTTAAACTTTGTCCTTCAAGACAGTTCTGCTCCTGGCATGCACACACTGTTCATTCCTCATGCACCAAATTCTCTGCAAAAGAGCAGAGGTTTCTCTGCGAGTTTTCTTCGACAGGACTAGCCCTTTCAGGAAGTGCGACCAGTTCTTCATTTCTTGAGCCCTCTTAAGCCAGAGATTTAAATCCCATTTCTAAGCAACAACACTCTCTTAGGCATATGAATCTGAGGAAGTGCAGCCTCCAGGGGGCCTCTGAGCACACGCCACTAAAGGCATGGCTGCTCCTCGGGCTCTGATTACAGGGGTTTTCCTGCAGGACATTTGTGCCTCTTCAAGCTGGGCCTCTCCACATACACTTGTCAGATACTACCGGCTTGATGTTTAAATTTTTATTTGTATTTGTATGGCGCTTTTAAAAATGAACATGTCTCTAAAGCAGCTTTACACATAAATGAATAAGATGTTCTTTATGTGTTAGATTGTCCCTGATGAGGGAGCTGATGGTGACTGCTCCACATCTCTCCACTTGATGTTTCAGAAAACCGAGATTACGAACAGTAACCTATTGAATAAATGTGGAATGGTAGGTCAGGTGTCCACAAACTTTTGGCTGTACAGTGTATCCAATGTAGTACTTTTTAAAACCGTTTTGCTAGGTGTCCAGGACACGTCCTCTCTCTCTCACCTTGCCATCTGCCGTGACGGCGAACAGCGTTTGTTCTCCTCCGATCAGCTGAACGGGCCGCAGCGTGGCGAGGGCCTCCGTCGGTGTCGGGACTTTAACCTTTGCCCCTTCTATGCCGCCTAGTTGTCCTCGATGGTTGTGACCCCAGCCGTAGATGGTGCCGCTACCTCCCGCCGATAGAGTCCAGTCGTCCGGACGCCTGAAGTGGAGCGGTTTAGAGAATATAAAAATGAAAACGGATGAGATAGAAGAGCAATCTCTCAATCATCCAGAGATCACACACTCAAATATAATCCGTACAGGAGTCAGGAGAGAACATGTTCATCTCTCAGCTCATGTACAGAGCAGCTGGCAGATAGCTAGTGTTCTCCTCCGACTCTGTTAAGTTTCATAAAAAACAGGTGCTTGGTGGACATGGTGTGGTAACAAACGTGAACAAATTAAAAGAAAACTGGACAGAAAGTATTCAGACAGCCCTAAATCTTTCACTCTTTGTTATATTGCAGCCATTTGCTAAAATCATTTAAGTTCATTTATTTTCCTCATTAATGTACACACAGCTCCCCATACTGACAGAAAAACACAGAATTGTTGACATTATTGCAGATTTATTAAAAAAAAAAAAAAACACATGGTCCTAAGTATTCAGACCCTTTGCTGTGACACTCATATTTAACTCAGGTGCTATCCATTTCTTCTGATTATCCTTAAAATGGTTCTACACCTTCATTTGAGTCCAGAAATGTTTGATTACACTGATTGGACTTGATTAGGAAAGCCACACACCTGTCTATATAAGACCTTACAGATCACAATGCATATCAGAGCAAATGAAAATCATGAGGTCAAAGAAACTGCCTGAAGAACTCAGAGACAGAATTGTGGCAAGGCACAGATCTGGCCAGGGTTACAAAATATTTCTGCTGCACTTAAGGTTGCTAAGAGCACAGTGGCCTCAATCCTCAAATGGAAGACGTTTGGGACGACCAGAACCCTTTCTGGAGCTGGCCGTCCGGCCAAACTGAGCTATCGGGGGAGAAGAGCCTTGGTAAAAGAGAGGTAAAGAAGAACCCAAAGATCACTGTGGCTGAGCTCCAGAGATGAAGTCCGGAGATGGGAGAAAGTTATAGAAAGTCAACCATCACTGCAGCCCTCCACCAGTCGGGGCTTTATGGCAGAGTGGCCCTACGGAAGCCTCTCCTCAGTGCAAGACACATGAAAGCCAGCATGGAGTTCTCCAAGATGGTGAGAAATAAGATTTTCTGGTCTGATGAGACCAAGATAGAACTTTTTGGCCTTAATTCTAAGTGGTATGTGTGGAGAAAACCAGGCACTGCTCATCACCTGTCCAATACAGTCCCAACAGTGAAGCATGGTGGTAGAAGCATCATGCTGTGGGGGTGTTTTTCAGCTGCAGGACGACTGGTTGCAATCGAGGGAAAGATGAATGCGGCCACGTACAGGGATATCCTGGACGCAAACCTTCTCCAGAGTGCTCTGGACCTCAGACTGGGCCAAAGGTTTACCTTCCAAACAAGACAATGACCCTAAGCACACAGCTAAAATAACGAAGGAGTGGCTTCACAACAACTCTGTGACTGTTCTTGAATGGCCCAGCCAGAGCCCTGACTTAAACCCAATTGAGCATCTCTGGAGAGACCTAAAAATGGCTGTCCACCAACGTTTACCACCCAACCTGACAGAACTGGAGAGGATCTGCAAGGAGGAATAGCAGAGGATCCCCAAATTCAGGTGTAAAAAACTTGTTGCATCTTTCCCAAAAAGACTCCTGGCTGTATTAGATCAAAAGGGTGCTTCTACTAAATACTGAGCAAAGCGTCTAAATACTTAGGACCATGTGATATTTCAGTTTTAATTTTTTTAATAAAGCTGCAACAATTCTGTGTTTTTCTGTCAGTATGGGGTGCTATGTGTAGATTCATGAGGAAGAAAAATGAACTTAAATGATTTTAGCAAATGGCTGCAATATAACAAAGAGTGAAGCATTTAAGGGGGTCTGAATACTTTCCATACCCACTGTATATAACAAGTCCTGTTTACTGTTAAACCAAATCAAGAACAAATCTCCATTTTATCACAATAAAAGGAAGGATGGATGGATTGATTAGGTTAACAATAGGGATGGGTGGATGAATGGCTTGATAGATAGATAGATAGATAGATAGATAGATAGATAGATAGATAGATAGATAGATAGATAGATAGATAGATAGATAGATAGATAGATAGATAGATAGATAGATAGACAGACAGACGGGATGGATGGGATGGATGGATTGATGTATTGATGTATTGGTAATTGGATGGATGGACCAAATGGTCACATCACACAAAGCATTTTTTGGACACATTTTTCATTATTATTATTTTTTAATAATTATTTTGGGTTTTTTATTATTTAGTTTTGTATAATTTTTTCTTGAAATATTTTTTTTTTTTCGTTTTCTTTCTTTCTTATATTATTTTGCTTTTTTATTACTTAGTTGTTTTTTGTTTTTTTTGTTTTTTTTAGATTTTTCTCTAGAATTTTCTCCCTTATATAAATGAATGGACAGACAAACTGATTGATGTAGAAACACCTGAACAATTTCTAAGAATTAAAATAGAATTAAAAATCATATTTTAATTAGGAATTTAAATCAGTGCCTCCTGGTTAACTTTATGATAAACGCCTCTCTGATCTCAGGACAGAAAGAAACCCCCACTAAGAAAGTGCATCAGACTGTACAGCATGGTGCTGCTAGTTACCACTGGGGCTCTTAGCTGCTTCTCAGACGTGATTTTTGTTTAAGCGCACCTGTTCATCCACTGCACCAGCTGTTCATCGTGTTCTCTCTTGAACAGTTCGTGGCTCTCGTGAAGCACGTTCATGTTCTCGTGGTCCGCCATCAGCTCGCGGATTTTTTTTGCGACCTTCGTTAAAGAAACAGTAAAAAAAATTAATAAATACTCAACTGGACGAAAAATGTCACCTTAAAAAAGTGGGCGGGGCTCACACCTCATCCAGGAATGGGCGTGGCAGGGGCGTTCGCTTATCCAAAGCCACGGCCACTCGAGAGGCGGTGCAGTAGCGTCGAAACCACGCCCACTTATGGGTCTCGGCACAGCAGGGAAGAGTGTCCAACTCCAGATCACACGCAAGAGCTACCAATACCTGAAACACATTCATCAATCACACACACACACACACACACACACACACACACACACACACACACACACACACACACACCACTGCTCAATTTAATCTCTTACACACACACAGCACAATTTAATCACACACACACACGCACACACACACACACCTTGAAGAATGGGCTATGAAGGAGCTGTTTGCCTCCTCTGACAATAGGGTCCTCATACTCATACTGCCTCTGAAGAGCCTCTGGAAGCCCCTTCACCAAAGCAGCAAGAGCACTGCCTGTAAAACTCTACAACAAATACGCAACAATGCACAAATACAAACACGTGAATTTATATATAGATATATACACACACACACATTTATTTTTTTTAATATAACGTTACACATATTTGTACAGAAGTCTTTGGGTACAGGGCTTTCGGTTTGGTACTGAATGAAATCCTGTTTACATGCGGAACAAAAATAAAATCTATGTATGATGGAGTAAGTGGCGCATGCCGCCGCACCAGGAAACACCATTTAATTTGCGCATGCATGAAAACGCATAATCATAAAATGCAAAGAATCCATAGTGCTAGCGTTAGCCGCTAACCAGGAAGTGGCTAGCAGCTAACGCTATGGATTCTGATTGGTCAGGAGGTGATTAATTAATTCTAGAACAGCATCCCTGACTGTGTGTGTTTATATTAGTGTATGTAATGACTAGTTTCTGGAGGACTGACCACAGATCGAGCCTCTCCTTCACCATCCCCGAGCAGCCGGTTAATGTTTATGGACTGGCCGTATTCAGTAGTCAGGAGTTTGCGTAACCTCTGCAGGGCCCACATACGATGTCCGGCCGCTGGAACACACACACACACACACACACACACACACACACACACACACACACACACACACACACACACACACAATCAGAATAGTGAAAAAATTAGTGAACGCAGCACTCAGAATAAGTTCATATTTTTCCACTTCCTGCATCGATAACGAAGTGCAGACGTACCCAGAGCGCTGAGCTGCGCGCAGGCGGCCAGTGAAGCAGCAAGGCGCGGCACGATGCTACGGTTCGAAGCGAAGTTGAGACGGAAGTCCAGCAGGCAGGTCACTAAGTCCATAGAAGGGCAGGACAGGATGCAGCGATCGGACAGGAGGTCTTTAGGACCTGGGGCAGATTTAACAATAAAATAAAGACACTTTACTAAAAACAGGGTTCCTGCAGGTTTCACAAAATCAAAAACACACGTTAGAGCCTTTTTAAGACCATTAAGAATTACATTTAAGACCTATTTAACCACAAACACACAATAGTTTGTTAGAAAGTGCCTTAAACAAACCCTAATAAAAATATTTTCGAACAAAGTATAAAATTTCCCTTCCCCACAGCTGAAAAATTAAATGTTTTAAATGATAATAAAGACCTAGACATTGTTTGTGCCCTTTGAATGGGCAGTGTTTAGTTATTTACTATGCGTATTGAAGTGAAGAATATTAATTCTGAATATAGTTTGATGTGTTTCCAAGTATTAATATTGTTAATTTGTTACTTTGCCACTGTTTATTGTATTGTTATGCTATGGTGAATGTTAAGTACTGATATATTGCTACTTGTTTCTAGAACCACACACAAACACAAAACTACTGGCAGACCTTAATGAAAATAAATCCTCAGCGAAGCAAGAAACATCTTTGCTGCGTTTCGATCAGACGTACAGGCAAGTGTCCCAATACTTTCGCTTGTATATTATCGTTAGCTCGCAAAACTATAATAATTCAATCTATTTTTATACAAATTTTCTGTAAAAAAAAATTTCCACCGGAATCACAGTATGGTGCAACACGTGTCGTTTGCCCTCTTCCACATACCCAAGCGCACTAATGTATGCAATCGTCCAGAGACTGACAGGAGAGACAGCGTACGGCCCTGAAACGAGGCTGAAACGTGTCTGGCATGAATTCAAGGCCAGAATATGCGTAATTAAAAAGATAATGCTTGCCTTGACTGTCTGGTAACCATAGCAACCTGAAGCACAGCTAGCTTTTATATAAAACGTTGATCTGTGCCAGCTGGGTTATATTTTTAGAAACAAGAGATGAACCCACTGATGTGTGTGGATGTGTGTGTGTGTGTGTGTGTGTGTGTGTGTGTGTACCCGCTGCAGGCATGATTGGATAGACAGTGAAGCGCCAGCCCCAGCCATTCACAGAGCCATCACTGGTGAACTTCCACTTCAGCTCGTCTCCTGGAATCCTCAACTCGCTTGACCAGTCTGACCACTCGCGTCCTGAAACAAACACACACACACACACACACACACACACACACACACACACACACACACTCCTCAACCACTAAAAGTGTTACCATTTAAAATTTGTAATTTTCAGCTCTGAGACCCGAGAGCGGGGGTGTATGACAGGTTAAGTCACCTGATCGAACAGAGACGATTCTATTGGCTCCGTCCATGACGGTCAGCGGGTCGTGTCTCCTCTCTGTAGAACACTGTCGGTCAAACTCAACTCGCAGACCCTCCGCACCTGAAGTGGTTTCAGAAAATGAAGAAAAAAAGAAGGGTCCCAAAGAAGTAGAAGAATTTACAAAAATAATGTGCAGAAGGCACCAGATATCATCATCTGTGTCTATAAAACTCAAGTCCATTTCCTGTTATTTAATACATTTAAAATTTCGTATATAAGTATATATGCTTCTTCTCCAAATTTACCACCCAGTTCTTGACACAGAATTGTGTTGGAGTGGAAGATCTCCTGCTATAAAGCTCCAAACCCTATTGAACACCTTTGGGTTGGGAGAATGTGAACGCTGACCTCGTCCAGGCCTCGTCACCTTCTCATCTCCATCACTACTTGTCTTTACTAACACCCTTGTGGTTGAATGACCCTCCACAATGAAAATAAAAATCTAGTTGAACATCTTCCCAGAAGAGTGGAAGTTTATAATAAGAGAAAATGTGAAATGGGAAGAAGCACATTTCAATCTGATGGTCCACAAACACACAGGTGTGTTACCTGGGATTTTAACTGTTCCGCTGGTGGAGGTGTCGTCAGTGTAGGGGTGACTGCTCTCCACCACAACAGGCTGAGAGGACAGACGGCCGCTCTGAGAATCCGTGGCCACGTCCTCCAGCTCAGTCACACACAGCTCCAGTAACATGTCAGCCACCTGAGAACGTATACACACACACACACACACACACACACACACACACACACACACACACACACACACACACACACACACAATTACCTTCATATATCAGTGCGTGTAAAAGCACATTGTTTGGATTATAATGCAGGTGAACCTGTGGGTAGGCAGTGCCCATTCCAGACAGCACTGCAGACAGAACTTCCTTCCCCTTCTCTCCTGAGCGCAGATTCACAGCCAGCTTCAGCAGATCGACCATCACACGCGTATCATCGGGAACAAGCAGACTGGAGAACTCGTCCAGGTACTGAGGCTCGGGGCCGGAGGCTTTATTCTGGCTCTCGGAGTCCTGGAACGAATGATGAATGGATTACAACACGTATATTTACGCGGTAAAACGACACGTCCGAGCTCTCAGTAGTGATGTAACGTGAACCTCTTTGGTCTTGGTCATGGTCTCGGCAATGATGCTGGCCGCACCGGGGTCGTCCGTGACGGGGATGAAGGGCCGAGAGGAAGCAGCCGCTGCCGAGGGGGTCACGGCAGATGACGGGGTAACGGCATCTTCAGAAGACGCCACCTACAGGACAAAAAAACAAAAACTCCTGATATCCCACATCTCACACCTGAGACCCCACGCTTAGATCGAATGGTTTGTCGTTTGGTTCTGAACTACAGCTAAATTGAATAAAATAAACTATACTAATTAAGGAAGCAGTAACAGAGGACATGACTCGCACCTCCCCCTTCCTGCTGTCCTGCCACGGGTGCGGGCTGGTGCGCTCCTCGGGGTCAAAGTTCAAAGGAGGTCCTTCAGCTTCAGAGGGGCTGGAGACGGATGAGCAGTCGGAGGGCGGGACCGGAGAGGTGGACGGGCATTCCACTGGCATCATACAGGAGGGCATGAGAGCTGCTACCACCGCGTCCCTGCACGAACACACGCACGTGTTAAATGGACGTTAACATTTTAAAAGGTGTACATTTGGGACCAATCTGGCAACCCAGGAGCAATACAGCACCTAGCATAGATGATCTGCAAAGCAGAAAGGACATGAGACAGAGCATGCTGCTTAGCCAGATTCCCGTCCAGAGACAGCAGAATTTTGGCCAGAGACGGCCTGCTGGACTTGGCGCTGTTCTGACCGCTTAGCTTATTACTCAGGGAGGACGGGTCGCTGTCTGAAGGCACACCTAAACACACACACAATTCTGATTAAATTGTGTTGAACCAGCAAAAACAGCCATCAAAGCTACAGGAAACCCATCTGACCCAGGTATGAGGCCCCGAGCGAGTCTCTGGCCGTCTGGAAGAGAACCGGTTCGTGAACAGACGGCGTGGTGACGTCCACGGTGGTCCAGGCCACGCTGTGAGATGAGCCGCACGCCACCCGCGTGATCTTCTGACCTTCCAGTCCCTGCACCAGAGTGGGCTTCCGGTTCACCGTGGTCGTCCCGTTCCCCTGCTGCCCGTGGTCGTTATCACCCCACGCGTACACCTGTACACAGCCAGAGAGGAACCAAACACTCACAAACAGAACAAGAAGAAATGTGCACAGGGAGAAGAAGATGGAAGAGGAGATGGAGAACATGAAAGTGAAGAAAGCAGCAAACGAGGGCTGGACGAAGAGAATGAAGAAGGTGAATGATGAAAGAGAAGAAGAATGAGAATATGAGGAGGATGAGAAAGATGGTAAGGAAGAAGACGGCGACCAAGTATTTAAGAGAAGATGAAGGACAAGAAAAAGAGGAAGATGACGGATGAGCTAGACAATGATGAAAAAAAGATGAAGAATTCGAACAGTGGGAACAGGGGGTAAGAATATGAAGTTTTAGGTAGATAGGAAGATGAAAAAAGCACAAGGAAAAGAAGAATTAAAAGGAGAGGAAGAAGATGAAGAATGAAAGGAGAACAAAGAAGAACAAATAAACAAGAAACAAACCGAAAACAGAGAGTAGGAGAAACAAGAAAAGGAATTATGAGGAAAAGAATGTGGTCGAAAATGTAGGAGAGAGAGATGTAATAGATGAAGAAAAAGGAGGAGAAGGAGGAGAAGTAGAAGAAGGAGAAGGAGTAGGAGAGGCAGAAAATTTAGAAAAAGGAGAAGGAGTAGGAGAGGAGAAGAAGAAAGAAAAGGAGAAGGAGGAGAAGGCTGATCCAGAGTCCACAGAGGTGATAGATGTTGTGTGAAGGTGTGTGGAGGAACATGGTGTACCTGTCCTGTGTCTGTAACAGCCAGACAGTGCAGAGCTCCTACAGCCACATGAACAATCTTCTTCCCTCTCAGACCCTCCACCATCTGAGGCTTCCTCACGTGAACGTCTGTCCCGTGACCCAGCCGGAAGTAATCACCTTTACCCCTGCACACGTCACCAACAAGAGAACCACCAGAACATAAGCTTTGTGTGTGTGTGTGTGTGTGTGTGTGTGTGTGTGTGTGTGTGTGTGTGTGCATGTGCGAGGGCACGCTGTAATGAACAAACAAAACAAAGAAACAGGATTAAAAGAAGATAAAGGTGAATAAGTATGAGTAAAAGTTAAAGAAGAAAAAAAGAGGAAGAAACCATCAAGGGAGTGGAAGAAGTTGAGAAGGAAAAGTAGAGGGAGAAGGAAAGAAAAGATGGAGGTGGATCAGGATCAGAAGGAGGATTGTGTAATGAAGGGAAGGTTGAGAAAAGGGTTGAGAAGATCAGCACACATCAGCAATAAGAGTCATGATAACATCAACCGTGTGTGTGTGAGTGTGTGTAGTGAAGAAGAGGAAGTGTACCAGGTCCACACCACTCCTGATTTGGTGAGAGCGAGAGAGAACTGAGCTCCACACTCTATCTGACACACGCCCTGTCCGTTCAGACGCTCGATGTTCTGAGGGATGTTGCAGCCCTCGCTGCCTCCACGACCCAGCTTCCCGAAGTCTCCGTCTCCCCAGGAGAACACCAGACCTACACACACACACACACTTAGACCACACCTCTGAAGTACAACTTACATTCTACAAGACTGTACGCTTACCTTCATCTGTCAGAGCCAGAGTTTGTGCGTCCCGACTCCCACAAGCCACCTGGATAACCCGATGTCCCAACAACACCTTCACCTGGAAACACAGAGGGTACACAGGCCTCACGACTGGTAATTACGTGTTGATCAATCCTCTATAATTAGGAGTTGGATTGAAAGATCTCCTGGTAAAAAGCTCTGAGCTCCACCCTTTTGAAGACCCCAGACCTCTTCACCAGTACCTGACTTTACCAACAACCTTATGGCTGAACAGGAACTGGGATGTTCAAACAACATAAAATTAATACAGATACAGATACAGATCAATATTAAGTGTGTGAACACCTGATCATTTGTCAATATAGTGATTCTGCTCTACAAATTTTCTGCTTTTAGAAGGAGTCTCAGTGCTCACTAGTTTGGGTCGGAGCTGCGTGGTGTTGTCTCCGTGGCCCAGACGCCCGTACTCGCCCAGACCCCAGCTGTACAGCTCTCCGCTGGAGGTAATAGCGGCACTGTGCGAGCTCCCGCAGGCGATGTCCCGAATGCGCTTCGTCTTCAGAGCTTCAATCAGCCGAGGTTTATCGCAGTTCCTACACACACACACACACACACACACACGTCATCGTTTAACATCATTCCACCCAGACACACACCCTTCAAGACATGATATTTTGACAGGAACTTACATTCTACTGAAATGCCCGAGTTTACCATCATCTCCTTCACCCCAAGAGAACACTTTCCCATCCACCGTCAAAGCCATGGCATGGCGACCACCTGTGGGAATGGGGGGGGGGGGGGGTTATCAAGATGCATCAATATTCATTAAATATGCGAAACAGGACATGTGTTCTTTTGTCTGCGATTTATCAACTTAGCGTTTGTTAATGGGTCAGCGTTACCATGACAACCATCGTTTTATCCCAAGTGTCAAAGTTTTAATTTGCAGCGTTCATAAGTTATAGCAGCTATAAACAGTCTGTATGACTTTCGACATTATAGCAGCTATAAACAGTCTGTATAAAGGTACAATATTATAGCAGCTATAAACAGTCTGTATGACTTTCGACATTATAGCAGCTATAAACAGTCTGTATAAAGGTACAATATTATAGCAGCTATGAACAGTCTGTATAATGTATGATACATCAGCTATGAACAGTCTATGTCAAGTACAATATTATAGTAGCTATAAACAGTCTGTATGTTGTACGATATTATAGCAGCTTATACAATATATAAACCCTTATGAGTGAGATTATAGGATGAATAAAGCAGTACTGTACACACCTGAATGAACAGCCACTTTCTTCACTACGTAGTTACTGAGAGCAGTGATCTGGCGAGGGATGGGAATGGTGCCGCTGCTCAGACCCAGACCCAGCCTTCCGTTAGTGGCTTCCCCACATGCGTACACCTTTCCCTCTGCAGTCACTGCAGACACACACACACACACACACACACACACACACACACACACACACACACACACACACACACACACACACACCTTCATTCAAAATACTAATTAAATGATCCATACGCATCATCTGATTACATGCTAATTACTCCATAGTGTCCCCCACCATAAACTACACAACCATGTAAACACACCTAATCAGCAGCATTCTCACCTGCGAAAAGACTCTTGGAGCCTCCAGACACCTGCACCACATTCAGAGCAGACAGAGTCTCGGAAAACGAGGGAACCTTGATCTGCGAGAAACAGGAAGCCAAAACGTTTCAATCAAACCTACAAAAACGCTTGGGAAAGTTAATTGTTTAAGTGACACGACTGACCTTTGACCCTTTAAGCCCACCCAGCTGGTCCTTGTCATTAAGACCCCAAACAAACACTTTGGTTCTGATGGAGGCTGCAGATTCCATGCCTGAAGATCTTTTCCGTGCGAGACTGCGACAAAAAAACGTCATTAATAACATTCCAATTTATAAGGCGTAAAGAACTGAAATAGGAAACACACCTTCCCGTAGCCGCTTTATCGTCTTCCTCTTCCTCATTATCAGACGCTAAGAATGGCACGGTTGCCAGATCCTCGTCCTCAGCGCGAATACGACCCACAATGCACAGCCCGTGGATTTTGCAGTCGATCCCTGAGCTGCGACACTGCTTAATAGCGATCTCTATGTATCTGTGAAACTAAACACACACACACACAAGCATACATAAACTTAGTTTATAATACGACAAACACACACCCAGACAGTGTGAGATAACAAACCTCAGTGCAGTCGTTTAGTAAAGATACTGTAGTGTCTGTAGGGTTAATGTTGATGGTCTTCAGCTCGATCAGGTTGTTTAGTGAACTTCCACCTAAATAACAGCATTATGAATACGTCAAAATAAAACATAAGAAAAATCTGAAAATAGTTTAAATTTATGATCTGCGTGAAGCTGGATACCTGACACCACCACCAGCGAAGGCATGTAGCTGCTGTCTGCTGGATCTACCACCATCTTTAGCCTGTGCACCAGAACATCAGGGAAGAGCTCCAACCTGATCCAGTGCTGCAGTAAGCAGAGAAAAAAATATCAAATGAAACAATTAAGCACAATAAATAAACAAACTCTGGCTGCAGATATCGATTATTTTTGTAATGGAGTTTTGTACCGATTAGTTCATCGAAAAAAAATTAAGAGCAACGGTAAATGCACTGTGCAGTGTTTTAGTTTAAAATAATCCCAAACTTTGTCTTGTTCTTTTGCCTGAATCTTCTCTTCACGTTTCCAGCTCCGTTTTGTGCGGATGCCACGTTTATAAATGAGACCCCAGAGCAGTCCAGAGTTTAGCAGGTGATAATAAGGGTCGGTGTGGAAACAGGGTGCTCTGTTTGCAGTTAAATCGACTAAATCAGCTTTTTTTGTACCCCAATTACTCGAGGAATCTTTCAGCCCTAAAATCAACCAACCCACCAACTAGCCAACCATACATTCATCCAATCAACCAATTAATCAAAAAAAACAATTATCAAATTAAATCATTACCCAAACCCAATCGCCTACCCATCTGTCCACCCCACAACCCAATCGCCTACCCATCTGCTCACCCCACAACCCAATCGCCTACCCCATCTGTCCACCCCACAACCCAATCGCCTACCCCATCTGTCCACCCCGCAACCCAATCGCCTACCCCATCTGTCCACCCCGCAACCCAATCGCCTACCCATCTGTCCACCCGCAACCCAATCGCCTACCCATCTGTCCACCCCGCACCCAATCGCCTACCCATCTGTCCACCCCGCAACCCAATCGCCTACCCATCTGTCCACCCCGCAACCCAATCGCCTACCCATCTGCCCACCCCGCAACCCAATCGCCTACCCATCTGCCCACCCCGCAACCCCAATCGCCTACCCATCTGTCCACCCCGCAACCCGATCGCCTACCATCTGCCCACCCCGCAACCCGATCGCCTACCCCATCTGTCCACCCCGCAACCCAATCGCCTACCCATCTGCCCACCCCGCAACCCAATCGCCTACCCATCTGCCCACCCCGCAACCCAATCGCCTACCCATCTGCCCACCCCGCAACCCAATCGCCTACCCATCTGCCCACCCCGCAACCCAATCGCCTACCCATCTGCCCACCCCGCAACCCAATCGCCTACCCATCTGCCCACCCCGCAACCCATCGCCCACCCCACAACCCAATCGCCTACCCCATCTGCCCACCCCACAACCCAATCGCCTACCCATCTGTCCACCCGCAACCCGATCGCCTACCCATCTGCCCACCCCGCAACCCAATCGCCTACCCCATCTGTCCACCCCGCAACCCAATCGCCTACCCATCTGCCCACCCACAACCCAATCGCCTACCCATCTGCCCACCCCGCAACCCAATCGCCTACCCATCTGTCCACCCCGCAACCCAATCGCCTACCCATCTGCCCACCCCGCAACCCAATCGCCTACCCATCTGCCCACCCCGCAACCCAATCGCCCACCCCACAACCCATCGCCTACCCCATCTGCCCACCCCACAACCCAATCGCCTACCCATCTGCCCACCCCACAACCCAATCGCCTACCCATCTGCCCACCCCACAACCCAATCGCCTACCCATCTGCCCACCCCACAACCCAATCGCCTACCCATCTGCCCACCCCACAACCCAATCGCCTACCCCATCTGCCCACCCACAACCCAATCGCCTACCCATCTGCCCACCCCACAACCCAATCGCCTACCCATCTGCCCACCCCACAACCCAATCGCCTACCCCATCTGTCCACCCCACAACCCAATCGCCTACCCATCTGCCCACTCCACAACCCAATCGCCTACCCATCTGCCCACCCCACAACCCAATCGCCTACCCCATAACCCAATCGCCTACCCATCTGTCCACCCCGCAACCCAATCGCCTACCCCATTTGTCCACCCCGCAACCCAATCGCCTACCCATCTGTCCACCCCGCAACCCAATCGCCTACCCATCTGTCCACCCCGCAACCCAATCGCCTACCCATCTGCCCACCCGCAACCCAATCGCCTACCCATCTGCCCACCCCGCAACCCAATCGCCTACCCATCTGCCCACCCCGCAACCCAATCGCCTACCCATCTGCCCACCCCGCAACCCAATCGCCACAAATCTGCCCACCCCGCAACCCAATCGCCTACCCATCTGCCCACCCCGCAACCCAATCGCCACCCCATCTGTCCACCCCGCAACCCAATCGCCACCCCATCTGTCCACCCCACAACCCAATCGCCTACCCCATCTGCCCACCCCAAACCCAATCGCGTACCCATCGGCCACCCCACAACCCAATCGCTACCCGTCTGCCCACCCCACAACCCAATCGCCTACCCCATAACCCAATCGCCTACCCATCTGCCCACCCCACAACCCAATCGCCTACCCATCTGCCCACCCCACAACCCAATCGCCAACCCCATAACCCAATCTCCTACCCCATCTGCCCACCCACAACCCAATCGCCTACCCGTCTGCCCACCCCACAACCCAATCGCCTACCCCATAACCCAATCGCCTACCCATCTGCCCACCCCACAACCCAATCGCCTACCCATCTGCCCACCCCACAACCCAATCGCCTACCCCATAACCCAATCTCCTACCCCATCTGCCCACCCCACAACCCAATCGCCTACCCATCTGCCACCCCACAACCCAATCGCCTACCCATCTGCCCACCCACAACCCAATCGCCCACCCCACAACCCAATCGCCTACCCCATCTGCCCACCCACAACCCAATCACCTACCCCATAACCCAATCTCCTACCCCATCTGCCCACCCCACAACCCAATCGCCTACCCGTCTGCCCACCCACAACCCAATCACCTACCCCATAACCCAATCGCCTACCATCTGCCCACCCCACAACCCAATCGCCCACCCCACAACCCAATCGCCTACCCCATAACCCAATTTCCTACCCCATCTGCCCACCCACAACCCAATCGCCTACCCATCTGCCCACCCCACAACCCAATCGCCTACCCAATCGCCCACCCCACAACCCAATCGCCTACCCCATCTGCCCACCCCACAACCCGATCGCCTACCCGCCTACCCATCTCCCCATCTGCCCATCTCTGTGTTTACATACCTTTTTATATATCCTTATACCTTATATTCTATTTTATATAGTTTTTATACTTTATTTATCTGCTTTTTTCTTTCTCCCACCCTATTCCCCTCTTGCCGGACCGTCGTATAAAGCATTTCACTGCATGTCGTACCCTGTATGTATGTGTATGTGATGAAAAAAATTTTGATTTGATTGATTTGATTTGAATTGCCTACCCATCTGCCCACCCCACAACCTAATCACCTACCCATCTGCCCACCACACAACCCGATCGCCTACCCATCACACAGATCACATAACACAGATTATGTTGAAAAGATCTGTTCTTGAAGGCCACACATCCTCGGTAAATGTTGTCTGACCTTGCCCTGAGATCCAGATGACTGCCAGCACTGATCTCCAGAGTCGATGAGACGAGACGCCTGGTTAATAGAAGATGACACGCTGAGGTTCCTCACAGCTCTGGACCAATCGTCTATCAGCATTCCCCGCTGGCTGCTGTGGTGTCTCTTCAGCTGCTTCCCCGAGCGCCCGCTAAACGCTGGAGACTGACCTGAACGTCACACAGCACACAGGTCACGGTAAGTCATGGAATTAAATTTTGGGCATTATTTGCAAACCGATCGGGACTGACCCGGTTCATTAATGCGTCCGAACGAATGTCTGGGGTTGTGTTTGCGCGTTTTGAAGCAGCTTTCACAGAAATCAAAGTCGTCGCAGCTCCGGCACTTGAACCTGGGTCCATTAATGGGGAACATCTGACAGCCATCACACCTGTGGATGCAAAAAGTTTTTACAATGCATCCCAACAAGCCAGCGGCTCAGGAAATCAGGCCAATTTGGGAGACGAACAAGTACCTGACTCCGGGGTGAACGCTCGGCACCAGCTCCATCTCAGACAGCAGTCCTGTCCAGTGGGACTGCTGAGGGAAATCCACTATTACATCCTTTCCATTGGCACTAAAGGCTACACACACACACACACACACACACACACCAACACACACACACCACACACAGGTTAGACCTTTCTGCATAATAGAACAGTAAACATTTCTAACCATCCAATAAAAAACGACTAGGAATATCTCACCTTTACCCTCTTTATAAATGTAAAAAATGCAAAGATCTATGAATATGCATGAGGATGCAGAGGAGTAGGCTTCTAGAGCAGGTTTTAGATCAAAGCCATGTATGAACCCGAGCCTTACCCTTGACTGCACCCACACTCCTGTGAGTCACAGAGCCCCACTTGTACTTCGGTGTAGTGACTGACTGCTTCACTCGCACCTTATCCCCAATCTTAATGTGAGACGGAGAGCTCTGAGGAGGAAACCCTAGAACATAAAGGAAAAAAAGAAATTTGAAAAGAATGCATGATAGAAGGACTAAAATAAAGTAATAAATACTATACGGGTGGTAGGTCGGTTGGGTATATGGGTGGTTAGTTGGGTATATGAGTGGATGGTTGGTTGGGTATATGGGTGGATGGTTGGTTGGATATATGGGTGGATGGTTGGTTGGATATATGGGTGGATGGTTGGTTGGGTATATGGGTGGATGGTTGGTTGGGTATATGGGTGGATGGTTGGTTGGGGATATGGGTTGTTAGTTGGTTAAATGGGTGGATGTCGGCTAAAAACATCTAAATTGGTGGTTAGTTGTGTATATGGGTGGCTAGTTGGTTGGCTATATAGTTGGTTGATTGGTTGGGTATATAGGTTATTGGTGACTAGATAGTTGGGTATATTAGTGGTTGGTTGAGTGGGTATATGGGTGGCTAGTTGGTTGGGTACATGGGAGGTTGGTTGGGTATATGGGTGGCTAGTTGGTTGGGTATATGGGAGGTTGGTTGGTTGGGTGGGTACATGGGTGGTTGGTTGGTTGGGTATATGGGTGGATGGTTGGTTGGGTTTATGGGTGGGTGGTTGGTTGGTATATGGGTGGGTGGATGGTTGGGGATTATAGGTGGTTAGTTAGTTGGTATATGGTAGATGGTTGGTTGGGTATATGGGCTGGTGGTTGGTTGGTATATGGGTGGTTAATTGGTTGGGGATATAGGTGGTTAGTTAGTTGGTATATGGTGGATGGTTGGTTGGGTATATGGGTTGTTAGTGGGGTAAATGGGTGGGTAGTTTGTTGTTATATTCGTGGTTATTTGGTTGGTTAAATGGGTGGATGGTCGGCTAAAAACATCTAAATAGGTGGTTAGTTGTGTATATGGGTGGCTAGTTGGTTGGGTACATGGAAGGTTGGTTGGGTACATGGGTGGCTGGTTGGGTGGGTATATGGAAGGTTGGTTGGTTGGGTATATGGAAGGTTGGTTGGTTTGGTAAAATGTAGAGGTTTTAATAAGTAATGCATAAATCGGTACCCAGTAGTTCAGAATGAATGTAGCGGACCCAGTAGGTTCCTCCTTTCTGCTGCCAGTCACACTGAACGTTCAGGTCATGTAACCCGTCTCGGTCCAGCTTTATCACTTTACCCACATCTCCCTCATATACCTCTTCATACGTCCTACAACACTTCACCATCATTCCCACCTAAACACACAAACAAACTTATATTTTGGTCTCTAAACCTACATATAAAATAATTACCACCAGATTTATAAACCTTTTTCAGATATTCTTCATAACAATAATCAATGAATACCAAAAAAATTAATTCAGACGTTTCATGATATAATGTTTTTGTTTTGTTTTTTTATAATAAAAAAAAGGTATTGGATGTTATATGTACATTCCACAGAAAAGCTGTTAACACAGTATATGCTAGGTGGCACTGTTTTGTTATTTTATCTAATATTTCACACTAACTCATAAATCCAATTCAATCTTGTGCTCTAATATTTTGTTGATGCTTTTTTGATTTGTACATTTACAATAATAAAAGAGTCATTTCTAATCATTAGTAACAATTATATTGAATACAAGTACATTTATAATATTTTCCATTATGAGTTTATTAACTTTTTTTTTTCTTCCCCCTGATGCAATAACTAGGTTTTGTTTTTGTTTCTATAGAAACCATAACTACTTCTAGAGCATAGATATAAACCTGTAATTTTTGGAAATTCTAAATTCTACCATGGCCAATCAGAATGGAGATCTAGATTACACGATGCTGTGGTAAAACGTACTCCACTTACCTGGATGTTCTCCCGGATGTACACAGCATAGTCATCATTACTCTGGAAATCTGATCTCTTCTTAAATGTTTGACTCTCTGTAACCACAACACCAGGAGGCTGGAAACAGAGAACAATGGATTAAGGAAAGACTCCGAGCATGAGCAAGATGTTTTTACACACACACACACACACACACACACACACACACACACACCACAGAGAAAGCTGCTTCAGGCTCCTCCAGTTCCTCCAGCACCTCTTCATCAGAATATTCATCAGACACCGTGTCCGCATCAGACAACTCCGTAACAGGAACTTCGGGGTGATCCAACAACCAACCCACCAACGCCTCTACACCTGAACACACACACACACAATTATTTAATGTGCTGGAGAATTTTTCCAGAAATGAAAAGGCATGGGGGAGGGCATGTCATGGTGCTCAAAATAGAAAAAAGGTAGAGAATGAAGGAAGACAGAAAACAGAAAGAAAGAGGGTGTCAGGTGTAAAAAAGAAAAGGAAGGAAAGTAAGAGATGGGGACACACAAACAAGGAGAAAATAAATTAAATTAAATAAAGTTGTGTGAGAAATATAAAGTGTGTAAGGTCTGAGAAGTATTGTGTGTGAGGGAGGAGTGTGAGGTGTGTAAGGAGTATGAGGTGTGTGAGGAGTGTGAGGAGTATGAGGTGTGAGTAGTATGAGGTGTGTGAGAAGTGTGAGAGGAGTGTGAGAAGTGCGAGAGGAGTGTGACTATTGTGAGGTGTGAGAGGAGTGTGAGAGGAGTGTGAGGGGAGTGTGGTGTGTGAGAGGAGTGTGAGAGGAGTGTGAGGTGAGAGGAGTGTGAGAAGTGTGAGGAGTATGAGGTGAGAGGAGTGTGAGAAGTGTGAGGTGTGAGAGGAGTGTGAGAGGAGTGTGGTGTGTGAGAGGAGTGTGAGAGGAGTGTGAGGTGAGAGGAGTGTGAGAAGTGTGAGGAGTATGAGGTGAGAGGAGTGTGAGAAGTGTGAGGTGTGAGAGGAGTGTGAAGAGTATGAGAGGTGTGAGGTGTGTGAGGAGTGTGAGAGGAGTGTGAGGTGTGTGAGAGGAGTGTGAGGTGTGTGTGAGGTGTGTGAGGTGTGTGTGAAGTGTGAGGTGTGTGTGAAGTGTGAGGTGTGTGTGAAGTGTGAGGTGTGTGTGAAGTGTGAGGTGTGTGAAGTGTGAGGTGTGAGAGGAGTGTGAGGATTATGAGGTGTGAGGTGTGTGGTGTGAGAGGAGTGTGAGGAGTATGAGGTGTGTGAGAAGTGTGAGGAGTATGAGGTGAGAGGAGTGTGAGGTGTGTGAGAAGTGTGAGGAGTATGAGGTGAGAGGAGTGTGAGAAGTGTGAGGAGTATGAGGTGAGAGGAGTGTGAGAAGTGTGAGGAGTATGAGGTGAGAGGAGTGTGAGAAGTGTGAGGTGTGAGAGGAGTGTGAGGGGAGTGTGGTGTGTGAGAGGAGTGTGAGAGGAGTGTGAGGTGAGAGGAGTGTGAGAAGTGTGAGGAGTATGAGGTGAGAGGAGTGTGAGAAGTGTGAGGTGTGAGAGGAGTGTGAAGAGTATGAGAGGTGTGAGGTGTGTGAGGAGTGTGAGAGGAGTGTGAGGTGTGTGTGAGGTGTGTGAGGTGTGTGTGAAGTGTGAGGTGTGTGTGAAGTGTGTGAAGTGTGAGGTGTGTGTGAAGTGTGAGGTGTGTGTGAAGTGTGAGGTGTGTGAAGTGTGAGGTGTGAGAGGAGTGTGAGGATTATGAGGTGTGAGGTGTGTGGTGTGAGAGGAGTGTGAGGAGTATGAGGTGTGTGAGAAGTGTGAGGAGTATGAGGTGAGAGGAGTGTGAGGTGTGTGAGAAGTGTGAGGAGTATGAGGTGAGAGGTGTGTGAGAAGTGTGAGGAGTATGAGGTGAGAGGTGTGTGAGAAGTGTGAGGAGTATGAGGTGAGAGGTGTGTGAGGTGTGTGAGAAGTGTGAGGAGTGTGAGGTGTGAGAGGAGTTTGAGGAGTGTGTGAAGTGTGAGGTGTGTGAGGCGATACCTGGGACACCGGCGGTGCCTCCTGTGGATCCTGAGAGCGATTTGAGAGCGAACTCGATGTTTTTCCTCTGGAAGCCCATCTCCATGAGCTGCAGGACGATGGGAGCAGGAGGAACCGGGGAGCTCTTGTGCTTCTTCTGTTTTGGAGGACGGACGTGCTGCACGGTGAGGGGCGTAGTGGCCTCGCTCGAGCTGCTGTCCTCAAACAGTGGAGACGACGGGTGAGTGGATTCCACAGCCAGGAACTGACACACGGCCAGAGCAGCCGCCTACACACACACACACACACACACACACACACACACACACACACACACACACACACACACACACACAGAGTATGTACAGTGTATATATTAAATAAAAAGCAGGAGACACTGAGGCTGAATCTGTACTGACCTCCAGCTCCTGACGGTCGAAAATAGCTTTAATGGGTGAGGGCTGAGTGGCAGAGGAGAGGAGCTGTTGGAGGAGGATGAGAGGAGGAAGAGGACCTTCAGGAGATAAATCACCCACATCTGGAGAAGACACACCCTGCTCCTCTACACACACATACACAATAATGAACATTAAAATTAGAAAGAGAAAAGACAGAAAGACAGACAGACAGACAGACAGACAGACAGACAGACAGACAGACAGACAGACAGACAGAAAGAAAGACGAGTGAACAAAAGAAATAGCGAAAGAAAAACAATGGCAGGAAGAAAGGAAAGAAGATGGATGTTGGGAAAAGAAATAAGTTTAGTTGACATAATGACAGACAGACAGACAAATAGATATAAAGAGAGATAAATCAGATCACAAGGGAGTGTGTGTACCAGCAGGGGTGGGGATGGAGTCCAACACGGCGGGCTGAGACAGGATCTGTCGGAGTTTATCCTGGTGTAGGAGAAGAGCTCGAGCTGCCTTCAGGATGTAAAGCCTCAGCTGCTGACAGCGCAACAAGTGTACATCCACCTGATCTGCTGCAGGACCCACATCATCATGTATAATCATACCTCTCCATTCCACTTACTAACACATTAGTGCACTATCATTTGTGCGTGTTCACGGCGTATATGTGTTGTAAAAGTGTAGTGTATGCGCATGGTTAGTGTGTATTTCTGGATGTGTAGTGTACATGTGCTTGTGTGTGTATTGCATATGTGATTTGTAGAGTTTGACCAATTCATCAGCATCGATAGTTGATTGCTAGAACTAGCGGCAAAAGTCTGATACCGATAGTTTTTCCGGGTTGCGTTATACAATTTAAGAGTGACCTCTAGAGGCAAATCACTGACAAATGTCTTTTTTTGTTATTTATTTTGAATGTAATTGTTTTTATTTGTCTGGAGCGTCGTGTTATTTACCTTAATATTTATTAATATAATGAATATATTACATTTAGCACATTTTCATGATTTAGTAGCGTTTGAATTTGTTTTGTAATAAAGCTCAGTACTATTTTACATGGAGTGAAAAATTTATGAATCGGTTAAACGCCACAATCAGTTGACCTCTAATTGTTTGTATATTTGTGTAAAGGTATCATATGTGCATGTATATAGTGTATTTGCACGCACGTGCACTTAGTGAGTGAGTGTGTGTATGTGTGTGTGTGGGGTCAGTACCTGCGAGTCCTCTGCTGAGGGATTTCTTCATGCGCTGTTTCTCCAGTTTGCTTCCTGCCAGGTTGACGAGTTGAGCCCACACGGCAAGCATGGGCTCGGTGAAGGGCAGGTTCTGAACACTGAACGAAACCACGGGCAACTGATGCCGGCAACAAGCAAAATAAGTACAAACGTTACCTGAATGTTCGCCACACAACCAAATTGCAATGTGAGAAAGCCACAAATTCTTCACCTTCAACCCTTATATTCATTATCGGGTTTTGATGTGGAATGTGGAGGTGAATAGATTCATAAATGGGATATGATAGAATATAAATAATACACCTATCATAAATAAATATTTAGGTATGTGAACTATGACATCAAAATGATTTATATTAATTATTATTATTACTATTATATATTATATTTTATTAAAAATGGCCTAAAGATTTAATGCTTGAACAAGAACCAATCAGAAGTGACCTAAAAGCACACGCCTTTAAACTCCTGACCAATTAGAGAACGTTTCCACGTTCCAGCTAGGATATTTATGTTAACGTTTACAGATGAATTCTGGGCAATATTATAATATTAAACGTAACCTAAGGTGAGGGCCATACCGGTTTAAGCTGGCTGAGCAGACACACTCGGCATGTCCTCATTTCATAAAACTGCACCGTGATGCGTCCTTTGGGAGTGATGCGTGTGACCGTGCCTTCTCCGTACTCCTCATGGACCACCTGACCTCCCAGACGCAGACGTCCGTCGATCCCGCCGATCACTGCCAACACGGCCATCAGACTGCCCACCACCGGGGCGTCTGCGTTGGGTAAATACTCCTCCAGCTGCGTCTGTCCAAAAAAAAAAAAAAAAACAGCAGCAGCTCAGTCACACGTTATTCCTTATATTTAAAGAGTTTATGATTTAAACGCAGGTCATCGTACCACTTCTGAAACTCGTCCAGCCATCATGTCTCCGATCCCCCTGAGCTGGGAGTTAATGTATTCGTTAATGAGGCCATTCCATTGGTGGAGAGAGTGCAGTGTACGCAGGACTGCCACGATCTCCTCGGCCAGTGTGCTGCTGTGAGTGGCAGTCAGAGACGCCTGGGGGCGGGACTTCCTCCTGCGCAGGGAACCTTCTGCGGGTGAAAGACGCGTAACGTCACAATTAATGCATTAAAATTTGGGGAAAGTGGGCAGGGCTTACAACAGATCATTTTTATAGAAAACCAAAGAGCTGTCAATCAGTCCAGATTTGTATTTTGATTGGACGATCTGCCCTTTTCGACACAGTATTACTACCAAGCGTATTAAGCATATTCTACCTCTGAGGAGCGGAAGGTCTGAGGAACAGGTGCTCAGGAGGCTTCCGAGGAAACCGAACAGCTTTTCCACGAGAAACTTCATATCCTGGGAGCGCTCTGTTTTTTCCCAGGATGGCAGCACGGCCTGGAGCAGGCGCAGAGCCAGGATCTGAAAAGAACAAAAAAAAATAAATCATATTGGATTGGACTTCATTAAGGACCATACAGTTCTTGTGAAGGAATGCTGTATGATGTATAAACCTGTCTCTGTAGCATGACGGCGGTGAACGACTGATGCCCCTCGACTATACGTATGAGCAGGTTGATCCAAGCTGAGGAGCTCAGGGTGCTGCACATCTGAGGCATCATCGCTATGCTGCGGATAAATCCTAGAGTACACCAGTTCCGGTGCTGCTCCCGGCACACCAGCCGATGAGACGGGCATCCTGATATAGACACGTGAAAACCAATGTAAATTAAATTGAAGAGCGGATTATTGTGGTCAGAAACGGAGGAGTTGGATTACCGGTCTGGTCGTCGGTTCCGCTCTCGACCAGCACGCGCAGGAGACCGCACAGCGTCCTGGCGGCTTCGGCCTGCATCACCTCGGCGTGGATCCCCGATGACAACGCCAGGGTTTTCAGCAGGTTCACCGTGCTGCTCAGCATGATGGCCGTCGGGTGCGTGTTCTTCTCACTCACTTCACCGTCTGATAAACAGTTCATGGAGAGTTCACATATTTCGCAAATAATCTACATTTGTACACTATATGGACGAAAGTTTGTGGACACCTGCACATAAGATTGTGTATATGTGCTTCTTTTTGTACATCCCATTCCTCTAATAATGAGCTCCACACTTCTAGGAAGATGTTCCACTAGATTTCAGAGATTCATTTATCTACAAGGGTGTTAATAGTGTCAGGTAGTGATGTAGGTATGGAGGCCTGGGGTGCATTAATCCCTGGCTTTGTGCACAGGAGTATTGACACCCTGGAACAGCACCCATACAATTGTTTGCCTCCAGCTTTGTGGGAAGATTTTGGCGAAGAACCAGACATGTGACTTTGGACCAAATGTTTAGTCCAGAAAAGCATCTAATGTTAGCAAAGTATACATTTCTGTTTAACATTTAGTCTTTTAAGCTAGAAACTCGAACTGAGACAGGAGATTCTAAAGGGGGCGGAGCTTCCAGGGGTCAGTTCATAGGCGTGAGCTGTCTATCAGTCAAGCATTTGTTTTTTTGGGGTTTTTTTTGCTAACGAAGCGTAAGAACGTACTCAGGTTTGAGATGACATGCTGAGTCCTAGTAACGAACGGTCCAGGGGGGGGAATGAAGTGCTCACCGATGTCGTCCTCCGTGTCCGAGTCCTCGGTGGGAGGCTGTGTGACAGGAGGAGGCTCAGCCATCTTCAGATCATATTTGCCCTCTTTGCCCATCCTGTAGGAGTTTGTGCTGCTGGTGTCCCACTGCACACGGATCCATCCGTCCTCCCCGAGTTCCCCGATTACACGCCCCAGACCCGGGGCCGGGCCGTCCTACAGCACAGCCAAAACACACACACACACACAATGTAGTATCACAGGTGTAACAGTATACAATATTCACAGTCCGGGACGTACCTCGATTTTTAAGTGATGGTTTATTTAAAATTCAGTTCAGAAATGCAAAGCAATAAATTGTTTTTTTTATTTTTTTATTACGCAGTTTATTATATACATTTATTACAATTTTTTAAACAATTTTAAATAAAATGTCTGCTTGGTTAAATAATATATATAAAATGTCAATTTTTATAAAAAATCTAATCGAATAAATCAAATGAATGCAATACACTTGTATTATTTTATTGATTAAATTGAGTAATCGATTAAATTGGCACTAATTAGATATACTTTATTGATTCTATGGGGGAAATTATTGAAAATTAAATTGATTAAATATAATTAAATAAAGGGGAAAAAATTAATTAAATAATTTACATTTGTTAGACCAAAGTGTGTGTGCTAGCTAGCATAGCATGGCGGTAGCAGGAAGTTGCAGCGAGTTTTACAACACACTATTTCCTGTACGAAGTGAGTCCCCCCCAGTGACTGCTCTAACTCTTTATTGTTTTATACCCCTGGCATTGTTTATGTTTTTCATTTAATAATTGTAATAAATAATAAAAACGTGACTGTGCTCAAAGTGCGAGGCAGAGACTAAACAAACTTATGGTCCACCACTTAATACGTTCCTGAGGAAACTTGGATTTGAACTATGTTCCGCACGTATAAAGGATTGCATTCAGGAACCGGGTCGGTATGAGCACGTGTGCCGTTAAACCCCTATGTAATGCACCGGTTTTAAATGCATGGCTTTGCTTTACCTGATCGCCCCATTTCCAGTCCTGCCCTCTCATCACTCTGGTGCCGATCTTCATCATGGCGGCGAGCTCAGGGCCGGAGGCGGGCAGAGGGGCCGGGGCGGTCTCTTTCCTCGTCTCCTCCAGCACTGTAGCCGAGCCTCCATGAACTCCTAAAGCCAGCTCCTCCTCATTACTGTCTGAACTCGGACCTGTGAAGGAACATGTGAGAAAAAGTTCAGGTTCTATCTGTATTTCCACTACAACTGAATGCTGTGTAATGATTGGGCAGAAGGTTCATTTTCCATTGTAACCACTTAGTCATGGTCTTCAGAACAAATGTACTTTAGATATTAGGAACATCTGGTTTCCCAAAAAAAAAAAAAAAAAAAAAGGTTCCTGTATTTGAAACGTTCGGACTGACCGATGAGGCGGAGTACGCTCTGTGTGAGAGCGAGCGCTCCCGAGTTGAGCAGCAGGCTGAGGCTGTTCGGTCCGTGCTTGAGGGTCAGCATGTGCAGCATGGCCAGGAGGAACCGTGCCTGAGGAACCGTGCCCAGACTGGGTCCAGCTGGGTTCTCGTTCGTGATGGTCAGCAGAGGAACAGGCTGAACTCCTAAACGTGTAGAAAAACGCATCATCCATGCTGAAATTCCTGGCAGGAGCATTAGTATTGTGTAATATCTTTAATTATGTGAAGATGATGTACCCAGTTCTTTAAACCTGACGCTGGCCTCCAGAAGGATGTTGCGGATGTTCTGGATGGCCCACGTGTACAGCTTTCCGAAGGTGACCTCCAGGAGCATGCGGTTGAAAGGAGGAATCAGATCCACATCCTTCAGACAGTCGCTCAGAGGCTCGCTATAAAAGCAAGAAAAAAAAAAAAGATCATTTATACATCTATAGTTATATTTAACCTAATGGCCAGCCTTGCTTTATTTTCCCTCCCGTTCTGAGAAACCACAACTTTTCCTAATTACTCGTCATAACATATCCCCTACGCCAAAAGTATTTGGACACCTGACTTTTCCCTCCCATGTTTTTTTTTACCACAAAGTTGAAGGCACACAATCGTATAGGACGTCTTATAAGTGGTAGAATGAAAGTTTTCCTTCACTTGAACTACGAGGTCTGTTCCAGCATGACAATGCCCCTGTGCACAAATCCAGCTTCATGAAGATATGCTTTACATGAGTTGGTGATGACCCCTGGCCTGACACCCTTGTAGCTGAATCTCACGCAAATCTTCACAAAATATAGTGGAACATCTTCCAAGAAAGGAGGAGTTTATAATAGCAGCAATTGAGCACTGAATGTGGATTGTAAATATTTACCCTATGTTAGGACCTTCAGGGACGACCCTTTGCCACCCGCTGAGCATGGCGTACTGCACAGAGGGGAGCAGGAAGTTTTTGGATGCGAGCTTCAGCATTGTGTCGATACCCTCCAGCCTCACCTCCGCCCTCTCCAGCTGTAGACACACACATCAATCATGTACCATTTACACTCATTTTTCTTTTTCTTTTATCCATTACTTAAATCAAAAAGACAGGATCTAAAAATATACATGAATATGCAAATTTGGGAAACGCCCCCAATACTATATTTGCCTCTATTTACTATAAATAAGAGTTCAAATCTTTTTGAATGATTTAACCATAAAAGTCATTTGGTTCACCAGTTCAGACGGCAATTAGACTACAGACGTTCTCTGGGTAAACATTTTTCAGGGTTTATCATTTAATCATTTGCAGCTTATATGATTGATCAGCATCATTTTGTGAAATCACTAATTTATTAAATGATACGTCACAGCTCATTATTTCCCTTATTCACCTGCGCATTTCTGTAATTTTTCCAAAAAAAACAACGCATAGACGGCCTTTATTTATTTACTTTTTGTGTTTTGTAGAGCGTCTGCCGTACAGGTTCCAGTGTATAAGTTACTATGAGGTGTGAGAATGACTCTATAATGACTGACACATCTGTGTGTGAGAGTGTGTGTATACCTGCTTGAGGAGGCACTTCCTCATCTTCTCCACATCAAGAGGCTCCTCTTTGAGAGCGAACTCCACGATGGTGCTCATGAGGCTGGACTGAGAGCATGGGCCGTGCACGCTGTGCTTCAGCCAGCGATACTTCTGAACGTTCACCACCGTGTTCAACAGCGGCTGCCATTTATCCTGAAACGTGAAGGGGAGGGATTGTCAACATAGAAATGACCAATCACATCACTGTATGAGGTACAACACGTTTCAGAGGATCACCTTGGGCGATTTGATGGTCTGCTTCTTGTCCACAGGTGTAGAACTGACAGGAACTGGAAGTGGCTCCTCCTCATTGGTCCCTTCTCTGTCCTGCTTACTCTCGTCTACATCCGCAGACTCGGATTTCTTAGGCACTGAGAAAGATGGAAGATTATACGACGATTATAATAAATACGAACGCAGCAGGATTAACGGAAGTCTTCCGCACATCTGTGGTCGTGTTAGAGCTCACCTCTCTTCTTCCTGTGCTCTCTGATCAGTTTCCGCGTGATGGTCTTCCAGCGAGGCTGCGAGCTCAACAGCTTCAGCTTGCACACGATAGACAGGTCGTTACTGACGGCTGGCCTCAGCTCGTTAAAGAGGAAACGCAGCCGCTCGATCACGGGAGCGCACACCTCCTTATATGAGCGACCTTGCTCCTGATGGGTCTTTATGGGGGGAGTGAAGCACATACACAGATTCAGAACTGTTTATTACTGTTTATTCATTTACTACATTACACAGCTGTTTATGACTTCTTACAGCTGCTTTTCTTTAATACAGTGTACAGATGTTTTACATTTTACTGCGGTTTAGTACAGTGTACAGGTGTTCAGTACAGTGTACAGATGTTTATAACATTTTACTGCGGTTTAGTACAGTGTACAGGTGTTCAGTACAGTGTACAGATGTTTATAACATTTTACTGCGGTTTAGTACAGTGTACAGATGTTTTACATTTTACTGCGGTTTATTACAGTGTACAGGTGTTTAGTACAGTGTACAGATGTTTTACATTTTACTGCGGTTTAGTACAGTGTACAGATGTTTTACATTTTACTGCGGTTTAGTACAGTGTACAGGTGTTTAGTACAGAGTACAGATGTTTTACATTTTACTGCAGTTTAGTACCGTGTACAGGTGTTTAGTACAGTGTACAGATGTTTTACATTTTACTGCGGTTTAGTACCGTGTACAGGTGTTTAGTACAGTGTACAGATGTTTTACATTTTACTGCGGTTTAGTACAGTGTACAGGTGTTCAGTAGCGTGTACAGATGTTTATAAAATTTTACTGTGGTTTAGTACAGTGTACAGGTGTTCAGTAGAGTGTACAGATGTTTATTACACTTTACTGTGGTTTAGTACCGTGTACAGATGTTTATTATAGTTTTACCATGCCTAATACAGTGTACAGCTGTTGGTTTATGACATTTTATTGCATTTTATTGTTTTGTACAGTGTACAGGTGTTCAAGTACAATGTACCGCTGTTAGTACAGTGTACAGATGTGTATTACATTTTACTGCGGTTTAATACCATGTACAGGTGTTCAGTAAAGTGTACAGATGTTTATTACCATTTACAGTGCTTAATACAGTGTGCAGCTGTTCAGTACAGTGTACAGATGTTTATTACATCTTACTGCGGTTTATTTCAGCGTACAGCTGATAGTACAGATACAGATGTTTATTTATTACAGTTTACTGTGCTTAATACAGTGTACAGCTGTTCAGTACATTGTACAGCTGTTAATTGGTTTACTGTGGTTTAGTAAAGTATATAGCTGTCTAATAGTGTACAGCTGTTCAGTACAGTGTACAGATGTTTATTAGTTCAGAACTGTGTAAGCTGTTTATTACATTGTACAGTTGTATAGTTCTGTACAGTTTACTGTGGTTTATTACAGTGTGCAGCTATGTGATAGTGTACAGCTGTTTGTTAAAATGCACAGCTGTTCAGTACATTGTACAGTTAATTGCAGTTGAGTAAGTGTTTATTACTGTTCACTGTTATCACAGTCGCTCTTCTTCTTCTGCTTGTTACTGATTATTACGCTTCACTCCACACTTTGTGTTTCTTTGGCAGTGACGTTAAAAATATTTTCAGCAGAATAATAATAAGAGCAGGTGTCTTACTTTGATTAAAGAGCATTTGGCCTGATAGACCATTCGACAGACGTCAATCACAGATCTTGGGAGGGACCTCTGCTTCCCCTGGTCCACAGGCAAGGCACATTGATTGACGAGTGTGAGGGCCACATGACCTAAGACACGATACAGAACGTAATCAGACTTTACAAACATGGCAACCATGCAGCAATGTCTACTATGTGTGTGCGCCAGGTTGCTAGGTTACCGAGATCCTGGTGTTTGAGAAGGCAGCAGAGCAGGAGGCGGCCCACTTCCTCCACAGGGTGCTCCGGGGGAAAGGTGATGGGAGTGATGAGGTGATACTGCTTACAGCAGCGTTCAATTTGGCATAAAAAGTCCTGAAATGCACATGTGAGACATTCACTTATGTTTCATATAACCTAAGGGGCACTTTATAGCATGACCAATAGAGCACTCTAGAGAAAACTATTACATATCAGACCTAGAGGGCACCCGTGCATCTACCATAAAAGCACCATAGTTGGCCAAATTTCAACCAAAATGCAGCCTAGAGGGCACATTATCATATTTTCTGGACTGTATTGGAACCCTTGATAGCACAATCATTTTTCTTCTCAACCCTAAGGGGTATGATCATGTCTTATCCAATATAAGCAAACACCAGAATGAGCTTTCCACTTTTCATCTGCCATAAGGGCATTATAGAATATACTTATATTCATCTAACCTATGGGGCAGCCAAGAAGGCAGTTTATAGCAGCTACCTAAAGACATTTTAGAGAAAATACTCTTGTTTCATCTGCCAAAAGGAGAGGGCCCATATCACTTTTTTGTTTTGTTTTACTGGATTGGCACCCTAGAGGGCATTATTACATTCTCAACCCTTGTTGGTATTACCCACATTTTTTAACTCTAGATTGGCGCTACCAGATTTCATCTTCCAAAAGGGCACCTGAGAGGGTACTACCATAGTTAATTCTTCCCGAAAGCTTAGCCTAAAAGGCACATTATATTTTTCTGTACTGTGTGGGCACCCTAACAGGCATTTTATTGCATTTTTTTGTTTTCTTTCATCGACCCACAAATGGGCACATTATCAAAAATTCCTTACCTTACAGGCACCCTAGAGGACATTTAATGATTCATATATATTATGTGTATTCTAACGGGCAGTTTATTGCATTTTTTCAAACTATCACTATGAAATTTTTATCAGCAGAGAGTGCCACGTCATAACGGCAGCCTAGAGTGCACAATATAACATTTATTGTACAGTAGCGATACCCTAAAGGGCACCATAACCTTTCAAGCCTAGAGGGTATTAACACATATAAACTACATAAGGGCACCCCTTTAGGGCACATTATCCATTTATTTTTTTTTTTGCCTTAGGGGCACCCTAGTATACATACTTGTGATAGATATGCTTTAAATGCACCCAATAACGCAGTTTATTGAAGGTGTGTTTCTAGTGTGTGTGAGTGTGTGTGTGTGTGTGTGAGTGTGTACCTTCACAGTGTGGTCCTGCGTAGTGTTGTCAGCAATGGCCTGCAGGAAAGGCTGTGCATGGTCACTCAGCGTCATTCTGCAAGAGTACAGCTTGGCTTTATCAGGCGTCGTGGTCCCTGGAGAACTGCAGTGGTCCTCATCCTTCTCCTCATTATAATTATAGTGGATCTGACTGGTCTGAAGACCTCCGCAGAAGATAGAGGACTGCAGCCATTCTGAAACACCAACAAAGAACCCTCATCAGTTCTGTTTATTCAGAACGATTAGTATCACAAGTGTTTTAAAAAAAAAAAAAACCTCACTGGCACATTCTAGCTCCATGCGTGACAGAGGTGTACTCAGTGCCAGGTAAGAAGCATGCAGCCCCAGGAGTAAGCCGAGGTTCCTCTCAGTGTCTATCAGTGGCGAGGACAGGCTGCTCAGGTCCGGGGTGGTTATGGTCTCCTGATTGGGCTGGAGGCAGGAGGTAGGAGTTGAGTCAAATTTTTACACGCACACTGTCTATAAAGAAATACTTTTTTTATTATTATTTACCTCTATGTACTGCCCAACGCAGAAAGCCTGCATGGACTCTCGCGTGTCCTCAAACTGCAGCGCAGCTTCTAAAGCCACCACAGGGTCCTCACCAGCAAACTGAGCTACAGAGGAAAAATGTTTAATTCTGATCATGTGACAATGCCTTTAAGGCTACAAGCCTATAACATTTTTTTATTATTCTTGATACATCATCAGCCTGCAGTATGCTACTGAGGGCCACATCAATTAACCATGGTGACCTGAGATCCCAACCACCATCCCCTATTCCTACACTATCATTACTGCCCACCCTTTAACCCCACCCTCCAAAATAACTACTAATACACCCTAAACCTTAATACCACCATGAGTACCCACCTCCCTAACTTCGCCTACCACCATAACCACATCCACTCTAATCTGCAACCATAACTACTCATATACCCCCCATAACAGCCCAAATGTGCGTTTTGAAAGTTGTCGTACCGAGGATGGTGTTTCCAGTGAGAGACTGGGCCTGGAAGTCTTTGATGTCGTAGACTTTGCCGTCGATAACGGTCCAGAAGCCACCGTCTTTGTTATGGTTCTCCAGGTCTGCTTTGCGTATAAGCGAGACCTCTTCGTTGTTCCTCGTGCCCGGTCCTGTGAAGAACGACCCTGAGTGATGCGGCGATGGAAACATAAGTTACGCATTAATAATAGGGAAGAATTCATGGAAAGTGGATGTAACAAGCTCACGGTGAAACAAATGCATCTTTCTGTGAAAAAAAAACCCAGACGCTATAGAATATGTTTCGAGGTACCCATGAGGCCGGGCCAGGCCAGGTCCTCGTTGTCGTCTCTGTCGTTGCCGGGAGCGAGGTGGTTAAACCGATCCAGGGGTTCGAGCAGTGCAGCGAGTAGAGGGACAGAGCCAGTGTCCTGCATCAGACCTGAATCCAGAGTCAGCAGCAGAATGATGGACACCACCAACTCGGGGAGGAGGACACCTGCAGCAGGAATCCCACACGTCATTCGAATCTAACAATTCTACACAAGAAAGTAACCAAGGGTGTGTACGAGATGGTCCTTCACCTGTAAGATCTCCCTCGATGACGTGGGACACTTCAGCAAAGTGACGGTGACTGTTGAAGGCGATGCTGGTGGCCACAGGCAGGATGTCACCGATGTGTGTACACAACAACGCAATGTACTTCTTCAGCAGAGAGCCCACTCCCAGTATCTCAGACTGGGTCAGAGCTGTGAAGTTAAATTACATGTTATTGAGCTTTAAATAGAAAGTTCAGAGAAAACTCAGTGATGAACATGACTTCCACAGGGGTTAAACATCTCCTAACCTGCCCACCATCATAACTACCCACTCCCCTAACTGCATCTACCACTATAACAACTCACCTCATTACAATAACTACCCTCGCCCAACCACACCTACCAGTATAACTTCATCCACCCAAACCCCCAAATCCCACCTTCCACTATAATTACCCAACCCCCCAAATCCCACCTTCCACTATAATTCCCCAAACCCCCAAATCCCACCTTGCACTATAATTCCCCAAATCCCACCTTTCACTATAATTCCCCAAACCCCCAAATCCCACCTTCCACCATAATTACCCAAACCCCCAAATCCCACCTTCCACTATAATTACCCAACCCCCCAAATCCCACCAACCACCATGATTACCCAGACCCCCAAATCCCACCAACCACCATAATTACCCAGACCCCCAAATCCCACCAACCACCAAAATTACCCAAACCCCACCTACCACTAGAATTACCCAACCCCCCAAATCCCACCTACCACTAGAATTACCCAAACCCCCAAATCCCACCTACCACTAGAATTACCCAAACCCCCAAATCCCACCTACCACTAGAATTACCCAGACCCCCAAATCCCACCTACCACTAGAATTACCCAGACCCTCCCACCTTCCACTATTACCACCCAAACCCCACCTACCACCATAATTATCCAAACCCCCAAATACCCCCACTATAACAAAAATAAGTAAAAAATGTGCACATGAAAGAAATAAAAGAAAAGAAAATATCAAATATTAGAAATAACTGGAAACACATCAACCCCTCATTAAAACACATATTACCACGTGTGTGTGTGTGTGTGTGTGTGTGTCGGTTACTCACTGTAATCTCCGACTCCGTTGGAGCCGCTTACGCCCACGTAGAGTTTACAGATCAGGAGTCTCTGGAAGCGGAGCAGCAGGTCGAGCGAAGCCGAGCGCTCTTTACTCACCTGCTCTGCATCCTGGCAGTGTGAGATACGTCGTGCCACATCTTTTAGACGAGCTATCGTCTGTGACGCCATGTTCCTGCAGCAAAGAGAGGAGGAAAGGAGAAGAGAGACGGTGAAAACCCTAGTGGAGTAAGAGGAAGGACTAAAGACAGGTGTGAATGGAGTAAAGTGTGTATAGGTGTGTACAGACCTGAGCAGCTGCTGGACAAGCTGGACCAGAGGCAAACTCTGTTTGCTGGCCGACTCGTAGATGCCAGTGTTGATGAGGTCTTTATCAAGGGTGGTGCGACAGCGATGCAGGGTGGAGGCGTTGGCCTCCTGCTCATCAATCTCCTTCTCTTTCTGTGCTTCCTTCTTAGCTTCGATGTCCTGAGTGTTCAGCAAAGGATAGGTTTTTTATTGACATTTAAATGCAAACATGCAGACATACACTCAGAAACTATAAAATGGACTCAACTACCACCATGTGACCATGTGTTTCTCACTCTCACGCACGCTCTCTTTCTTACACACTTACACACACACACACACACACACCTGAATCTCAGCTGTGATGGCAGCATTCAGAGCGGACTCCAGCCCACCGTCTGCCATTAAACTGCTGACCAGAAGGTCAATCATAAACCGCCGGCCTGGACTCACACTCATCTCATGACTGGAAGCTGAAACACAGAAACACACACACACATTTATTTTACGATATTTAATCACATTAAAATAAGATGAGTAATATTGTGTGTGGGGAGGTGGAGTGTGTAGCGAGGCGGTAGAGGAGATGGTGGAAACGGTGGAGGAGGTGGAGTGTGTAGAGAGGTGGTGAAGATGGTGGTGAAGGTGGAGTGTGTAGAGAGGTGGTAGTGGAGAAGGTGAAGGAGGTGAAGTGTGTAGCGAGGCAGTAGTGGAGGTGGTGGAAACGGTGGAGGAGGTGGAGTGTGTAGAGAGGTGGTGAAGATGGTGGTGAAGGTGGAGTGTGTAGAGAGGTGGTAGTGGAGAAGGTGGAGGAGGTGAAGTGTGTAGCGAGGCAGTAGTGGAGGTGGTGGAGAAGGTGGAGGTGGAGTGTGTAGTGAGGCGGTGGTGGAGACGGTGGAGGAGGTGGAGTGTGTAGAGAGGAGGTAAAGATGGTGGTGAAGGTGGAGGAGGTGAAGTGTGTAGAGCCGTGGTAGTGGAGATGGTGGATGGAGTGTGTAGAGAGGTGGTGGTGGAGAAGGTGGAGATAGTGGAGGTGGTAAAGTGTGTAGAGACATGGTAGAGGTGGTGAAGGTGGAGTGTGTAGCAAGACAGTAGTGGAGATGGTGGAGAAGGTGGAGTGTGTAGAGAGGTGGTGGAGTTTGTAGAGAGGTGGTGGAGTGTGTAGCGAGGCAGTAGTGGAGATGGTGGAGAAGGTGTAGGTGGTGATGTGTGTAGAGAGGTGGTAGAGCTGGTGGAGAAGGTGGAGAGCCTCACCCGTGTTGGGTAGCAGAGAGGACAAGGCTCTGGCTCGTTCCTCAGCAGTGGGTAAGAGCACTGACCAGCCACTCTGGAGCACGGCCTGCGCAGCCGCCTGCACCGTGTTCAGCACCCCGGCATTGCTAGCCAGCGTCACCACCGTCTGCTTCAGGCTGTTGAGCAGACTGCTGCCCAGCCCCAACCCCAGCTCCTCCGGGTCCAACTGATTACTGATCGCAGAGTGGAGCTGCGTGCGCACAAACACACACACACACACACACAGTCAGTACGAACCGACAGAAATACACCTGGATATTAGTGCTACACTACAAACACACCTGCAGTCGTAGTAGGTTAAGTGTAGCCACCACCATACACTCCTTCTCCTGAGAAGGAGGCCATTCCGAGCTGCCATCCATCCCCTCGCTGGTCTGACGCAGCAGCAGGTCCAGCTGCTCAAACGTCATGAGGCAGACGTCCACCACGAAGGGCACGCGCAGCCCCACAGACCACTCCGAGCATGAGGACCACGCAAAACTCTGTCAAACCACACACCCACCACGAGATACAAGAGTTACACCAAACACATACAAACAAGTTTTCTACGCAGAACCTTACAGACTGATCTGATCACTCCAGAGCTCCAGTACCTGTCCGGGACCACAGGCGATGCCCACGATATGTTTGGAATTGAGTCCAGGAAGAGCTTTAGGCTGCTTCTTGTTGGAGAAGAGCGTGTCAAAGTGCTGGAGTTTATCATTACTGCCCCAGCTGTGAACTTCTCCATCTTCAGTAAGGGCCAGGCAGTGTGTGGAGCCCACAGCGATGTCCACCACCTTTTTACCTGTGAAACACACACACACATTTATGTCATTTATCTATGGTTCAGGACCTGCCATAGAATGAGGAACTCTAGAGTAAAGCCTGACCTTGCAGACTGTCCAGCAGTTTTGGGTATCGGACGTGTTCGTCGGTGCCGTGACCCAGTCTCTGGTTGTCCCCTTTACCCCACGTGTACACCAGTCCATCTTTAGTGAGCGCCACTGAGAACTGACTTCCACAGCACACCTTCACGATGTCCAGATCCTGCAGCTTCTCCACCAGCTTCGGGCTCTTACAGCCATCACTGCCTCCTCGACCCAGCTTCCCGTAATCACCATCTCCCCATGACCACACCTGACCTACACACACCAAGAGAAAAAGTTAACAGAGAAACAGTGGAAGTGGGTTGGAATATATATATATATATTCCATCATAATGCATTCAATAAAAATTAACAAATGAAGGCGTTTGTACCATTCTCTGTGACCGCAAGCGTCTGTGCATCTCCACTTCCACAGGCCACATCAATGACCTTCAGCCCCTTCAGCGCAGTCACCAGCATGGGTGTGTTCTGGTCCTCACTGGAACCTGCACCAAGTCAGAGAGTCGAAAAATAAATTGAGACATCAAACAGAGTCGCAGAAAATGTTTCACACCAGGAAAGAGAAAACAGACAAAAACAAAAACACAGACAATCAGACAAAATAGTTAATCAAAAAAAACAAAAAAAACCCCACTACGTTAGAAAGACAGACAGACAGAGAAAGAAAGACAGACACAGACTAAAGAAAAAAGAAAGAAAGAAAAAAAGACAGACAAGACACAGATAAAAGAAAGAAAGACAGACACAAATGAAAGAAAGAAAAAGAGATGAAAGACAGAAAGAAAAAAGCAAACAAGCAAGAAAGAAAGACACAGACGAAAGAAAGAGAGAGATTCAGTGCAGTGACATCAGAATAAACCAGTGTTGTTCGACACACAGACACTGTGACCCAGACGTTACCGTGTCCCAGACGGCCGTAGTTTCCTCGCCCCCACGTGTACAGCGCTCCGTCTGCAGTGATGGCTGCGCTGTAGGTGCTTCCACACGCTACATGAACCACGTGCTTCCCGGCCGGTCTCTCGGAAAAAGCAGTGATGATCGTCGGCTCTTCTAAATACCTTCAAAAGAAAACGAGTTCCTGCATAAATCTTGAATAACCATAAAAGATTTTAACGGCGTCTGGATTTAAGAAACTTTCTTACGTGGTGTCTCCGTGTCCCAGACGTCCTCCGTCTCCACACCCCCAGGAGAAAACCTCTCCGTTAGAGGACAGAGCAAGGTAGTGCTGACCCTCAGGGTGAGCGGCCAGCTTCATAATCTTCCTGGATGCCAAGCCATGAAGAAGCATAGGGGACTAGAACACACACACACACACACGTGTATGTGAGAACTATCTGAGACACTTGACTGGTGTGAAACCCTGAGCAGTACTGGTGTGGACACTCACGAGGGTGGTGCTTTTATAATTCTGACTGTACACTGCTCCAGAGATGGATAGCAGGAGGAAGCCTTTCTCCGAGCACACGATCTGAGTCACGCCCAGATTAGACAGAGCTTTACACTGGATTGGTCCGTTCAGATTGGCGTAGACTTTCCATCCAAGCAACCCCCAGCCAATCACCTCCTGCAGAGTACTCTAACAGACGGAGGAGAAAAGAGAGACGGAAATAAAAGCAAGAGAGTGGGGTAGAAAAGAAAAAAGAGGAGAGGGGGTTAAGCAGAAAGAAAGAAAGAAAGAAAGAAAGAAAGAAAGAAAGAAAGAAAGAAAGAAAGAAAGAAAGACATCATACAGATCACTAAAATAATCAAATAAAAAATAAAAACACCTTTAAATAAAAAAAAAAAAAAAAAAAATACAAAATGCAGTCATTTGAAAATTAATTTTAATTAAGTAAGTTCAGGTACCTGCACAGGGCCGTGGTTCTTCAGCACAGCAGACAGACAGAAGAGAGAGAGAGAGAAAATGCACAATAAGTCAAACAGAAATAGAGACCAGCATGTCTTTATAAAAAATAAATAAATAATAAAATGTTTTTATGCAGTAATAATCCAATGTTTTATTAGAATAAATCTACTCGTGTGTGTAACTCGTTTAAAATATACACAAGAAACACCACAATAATAGAAGAAAAATGTTCTGACTATGAAGAAATTAGAAAAGTCTGATCCAATATGGGGACAGATGTCAAATAATCCACATGTATGTGTATATTCAGGCGTGTTGGTCTCAAACAGAAGCGTGTTATTCTCATGTGCTGATTGAACAGTAATAGACAAAACAATACACACTGTATGGCCATAAGTTTTCAGACATGTCCTTCCACACCGAGTCTCCATTTGCACAAAAAATGCTTCCAAAGACGTCCGATACAACACATCTAAGACTTGTGGTATCGGTTTGGGTTAGAAACACATATTGGTGGAAAAGTCAGGTGTCCCAATACTTTTGGTCATACCGAGTGGCAGGTGCGGTACCTTGCTAGAGGTGGGCGAGCTGCACGGCGGGGGGCTACAGGGCACGGAAAGGCGGTCCAGGTGAGCCATGATGACCACAGCCGTCTGCCTCAGGTCGATAGCCAGCTCGTTATCCTGGGGCAGATTCAGGTAGCGCAGGAAACTCTCGTTCGGGCTCAGCGGGGCAGATAAAATCTGAAACACCAACGAGGGTTTATAACCAGACAATAAGAAACGGACATTCTACAGATTTCATTTAAGTCCAGACCTCCAGCTCCTCCTCAGAGATAGGTTCTTCCTTGCTGCCGTGGATGTTCTGAAAGCGATGTAGCAGGGGCAATAAGGGGGCGCTGGTGCCCTGGCTGGAACGCTCATTATCCATCTCTCTAGTGCCTCTGTCCCACAGCCTCAACAGCAAGAGCACAGCGGACAACAGCTGGCTGCAATTGAATGCAGATGTTACTGCGCAGTCATATACATAATGTATGGCCAAAAGTATTTGGACAACCAACATACTTTTGTCCAGTGTATATTCATAGGTATATTTGATGCTTGTTGTGTACATTGTTTGTACCTGAGCGTTCCTCTCTGAACAGCCAGCTCCAGGAGAATAGCCAGGGCCAGGTGCTGATCCTGCAGTGGAATGCCGGGAGGAGCTTTACCGATTCCGCCTCCGTGCACTTCACTGCTCCCAAGAGAAACAAATAAACGAATACAGTTTTTCTGTCAGAAGTTATAATGATTCATCACTACTACTGATAGACAGAATGCTATTTTTTTTAAACAGTGTCCTTTTGATAACAGGATAATGAATACTCACAATTTTATATGATCTATTTACCTGAGGAACTTGGTAGCTCTCTCGACAACCTCCAGCCACACGGAAGACACGGTGCTCTCGTCGTACAGCGTGGCCTCGGGGAGGGCACGCAGGGCATCCAGAGACTCCTGCAGCAGCTCACTGCACAGATCTGCGTCGTCACCTGGCGTGGGGGGAGAGAAAAAGGGGTGTCTAATTATCTGGCAACCCTGGATCAACATATCTCTAGTAGCATTATTAAATCTAAAACACAGGGGGATTAAACTGTGTCGTCATCTACGAGCAAACAAAATGGTTTGTAATGATCTGGCAAAACTTTATTAACACATCTTCAGTAGTATTATTAAATATGTAACAAGAATTAAACTACTTTGTCACCTATTGACCCAAAAAAAAAAAAAAAAATTAAAAAATATTATTTTTAATCTTTAATGATCTGGCAACCGCAAATCATCACCTAGGCATAAAAAAGGGTATGTATTATCTGGCAACCCTGGATCAACACATCATTAAAAACATTATTAAACATAAAACACAAGGGAATTAAATTGTTAATAATCTGATGAGCACACTGATGAATGCGTGTCTCCTGTAAAATCCTTTCTGAAGTGGTTTAGAGGTCCTTCATTTTCACCCTTTCCTTCTGTACCTCCCATGCTCACTTTCTTGTTCACGTCATCTTTTGTTCAGAGGTCCTTTCAACCTAAGATGTCTAAAAAGTCCATCAGTAAAATACTCCAGCTTGAAGCACTCAGCATTCACATTCCTCCTAAAGGTGTTCAATAAGGATATTGGAGATTCCCATTCCAAAGCAGATCTTCAAGGAGCTGCCTTTGTGCACAGGGGCATTGTCATGCTGGAACAGGTTTGAATCCCTGAGTTCAAGCAAAGGGAAAATGCTACCAAAAGCTTCCAAGGACGTCCTATAGAATTGTGTCTCCACAGTTTGGAGAAGAAGCACATAGGTTTGGAAAAAACTTGGATGTCCAAATACTTTTGGTCACAGAGACTGTACGTTATGTAACTAGGGCTGTAAGAATTCCTCGAGAAATTCAAATACAAAAATCCATCAAGGGAAATTATTTGTCTCAGTTCTTTATTTAGTCCATTTAACTACACAGGGAGCGCCGCGTTTCCCCACGGACCATTATTACTGACGCACCACCCGCTAAACTCTGGACCGCTATGGACAGGTAAACACTTCAGAAGCCGGTTAAATGTTTCGGGGTTTTTTTGCCTAACTCCGGCTTCATTCCTCGTAATTCCGACTTCATTCCTCGCAATTCCTCGTTCATACACCAACGGCCTCAACGGAGGAAAGGAGGGAAACGACGAGGGGCGAGGATTCAGACCAAAGAAAACTACAAGGTTTCCAAATTTTGGGATCATTTTAAACTGAAACAAAAAGGAAAACACGGTACAGTGTGTTTACCGTTTTTAAAAATAATTTGAAATTGATTATATTTGTAATTAACATATTCGTATTTTGATGTATGTATTTTGTAATTTGGCAATTAAATGCACTAAATGGGTTTCGTTTTCACAGGTTGCAATTTGAGCAATAAACATGTTAAAAGACTCGTCTTATTTTCTCTTGTATATTTAGTGTTACTATAATAATCGATAGCTGCAGCCCGAGATGCAATAACAGTTATGTTTCTAGAGTTTTAATGAACTAATGTACTGAAAAGAGGCTGAAGAACGAGGTGAACATCTGGAGAAGAAGATGGATAGTCATTCGATGTTCTTTATATTTTCAGAGAACTGAGTGTGAGACAGTTTCAGGAATAATGCTGTGTGTGTGTGTGTGTGTGTGTGTGTGTGTGTGTGTGTGTGTGTGTGTTTATGGCTCGGAGCTCAGGTTACAGAGCAGCTCTCAGGTTCTGAGATCCAGAGCAGCCGGCTGGGTCCTGCCCGCTCCCCATGGACTGAAAAATCCCATCACATCCTCAATCAGGAAAAAAAAAGGAACGCTTTTCCGGTTTCAGACAGTAACAAAATTCCCAGCATTCATCTTCTGGTGCGTCTGATTATTTTACTCCAGGGGCGGGGGATTTTAGTAAACCCAGACAGACAGTGATTTAATAAAATAAAATAAGAAGTGTCTCAGTCACGAGTGCCTAAAATAAGAGATAAAACAGAGGTGGTGCTGAGGAGGTTGAGACGCTCCTTACCGGATCTCCAGGCTCGTCGGAGGAACGCAAAGGCGAAAGAAAGAGCAGCCCTGGAGCCGACTTGAGCCAGACCCTCCACTCCTTTACTCACAGGACGAGTGCTACAGGAACACACAAGGCACAGATGAAGGTCATGGACATTTTTTTTTGTCTTTCGGGACAGATCTTACTGTTTAGCGTACGCTTCACACCTCTTGTTATCGACGGTGGGCAGCGGAGGGCTGGGCGGAGTCTTCCAGCGGACTTTGTACTTCTCCTCCATCATGCTGTGGCTGAGGGAGATGAGGTAGCGCTCCAGGATGAGCAGCCGCTGGCTCAGACGCCGTGCAGACAGGGTGTTCTTAGATGTCTGGGCCGCCAGTTTCTGCTGGTCATCCACGAGAACCATGAGGCAGTCCTTCAGCTCTCCTTCATCTGATCATCAGCGCACACATAAAACACACACGTTATCATCCGAGCGACTGAGATTTTAGACTTATACAGAAAAGAGCGCTGAGGATGGTTTGTAATTGTTTAAAGATGTGTTCCGGCGACAGATCTCTGGATAGAATGAGGAACTGTAACCTCCTGGCAGAGGCAACAATGTTACATCTAGATTTCAATTCATTATTGACGTATTATAACTATATTAATCAAAATTGTGACCTGGAAACAGATTCAGAATGAGAATTACCTATTTTAATAACCACACTTAATAAATATTCATGAAATGCAAATCAGAAACGGGCCCAGTTCAAAACTAATTCCAAACTCCACCCATTTTAATCACACTTTGAAAAGGAAAAGCGTTTCGGAACACGCGCATGTAAAATTACGGGGACGGACCGTGTTTACTCCTAAGGAGCTTTCCTGTAGTTTTGGACACGCCCCTTGGGGCGGGGCATAAACATTCTAAACAGCATTTGGAATAATTTTCCTAGAAAAACGTAATTTCTTTTTTAAGAGTTTTATGGATGCTTGTATGATCATACACGTGATTTAAGTTGTACTTTAGGTAGGTTCCAGATCGGACTGTTCTGTTTGGTTCTCTGTAGGACGAGAGGAAAAACATGTTACGCAACGAGCGAACAAAAACACAGCGTGTTTATTGAGCTTTCCAGCATGTGATGTATACGGGGGGTGGTGCAATGCTTTTCCATCAGCGTGGACTTATCAGCCCTGAGCAGGAGAGCAGCTCCACCCCAACACACACACACACACACACACACACACACACACACACACACACACACACACACACACACACACACACACACACACAGCAGGGTAAAAATAACTGTCCCTCACACAGTTACCCGAGCTTGACAAACTTCACGTGTCTGAGGCTTTAAACTCACACACACACACACACACACACACACACACATACACACATACACACATACACACATACACACATACACACACACACACACACACACACACACACACACACACAGATTAGATGTGTTAAGTCTGCATGAGATGGAGCAAGTCACGTGTATCCTGAACTGAATCCTGAGCCACGTTGGAACGTCATGACTTGACACTCTACAGTGTTCTGTAAAGTTTAAAACACTTCAGATGAAAATGCTACACACACACACACACATCCATCGCTCTCTCTCTTTACCCATTTATCCATCTTTTTCTAGTTATCTCAATCTAGTGATCCCTATCTAGGCCTCTATCCATCTCTCTTTCTAGATTTGTTTACCTCTACTTCTATCTATCTTTATCAATCAACCATTACTATATATCTCTATCTCGCTCTACCTCTATTTAATAATCTCTCCGTTTAAATCTATCCTCCATAGTTATTTTTTCTACATCTCTCTCTCTCTCTATTTCCATCCATATCTCTCTATTCTTTGATCGGTCTTTATCTCTCCATTCCAATCCATCTCGCTAGCTAGATTTTTCTATACATCTTCAATCTCTATTTCTATCCATGCATCCATCCATCTCCATCTGTCAATCTAATGACCCATATCTATATATTTCTCTCTCCACCTCTTTCATTCTAGATCAACATTTTCTTATCCATCTTTCTCTCCATTCTTACTTCATTCCAATCTCTATCTATTGATCTCCTTCTCTCTCCATCTCTCTCTCCCCCCCCTCTCTATCATTCTCTCTCTATAGTTTTGTTGAAAACTGAAATCTGTATTTGGGATTTGAAACGGATTTTGATATAATCAGATTAATTATGGTAAACTCCGCCCACCTGGCTGCCTCCCCCAATCCCACGTCTCGATAATGGAATGATGGATGGATGACGAAAACGACTCCTCCTCCTCTTTCTTCTCTTTGTCGTTGGACTCGTCCTTCTTCTGAACGCCGGGACAATCCGCAGAGTCCTCTGAAGACGACAAGTATTTACAAACATTATACAACATTCATAAATACAAATATATAATAAATATAGATATCAGTATCGGTGATACCCGGATAGGCGGATTCCTCACGGTTGAAGACGATCTCTTCGTCTTTAACCATCTCGTTCCACATCTCGCTCAGGCCTTCGGAAGAAAATGCGCGCTGCGTATGGGGGGATTTATAAAAATAGGGCAATCTTTAATAAAGATACACTTCAAAGTATTACATTAGCTAAATATTATAACCAGAGATAAAATATCTTTCATTTTTTTTCCTTCATTGGATCTGATCCTCCAGATTCCATCACCTCGCAAAACCGCGTTGGAATGCAGTTCCAAAAAATATATATATTTTCATAAATCATCCAATCTCTGTCTAATCTTATTGAGAGATCCAAGCACCAAATTCCATCATGTAAATTTTCTCCAGATCAGTCAGTAAACTCTGGATAAGCAAAGCCACATAGAGTTTGAATGTTTTGTGACTGAACTGCTGAAAGCACGTGAGAGAATCAGATTAAATCTTTGCAGATGCTGAAGCTTGTGGACAGAAACGTGTACAAAAGACATGAGAAAGTATATACAGTGAGCAGAGCCTGTGAAGCTCTGAGGGACTAGATAAGATAACTCATACAGAATTTAAAATATAAACCGGTTCTTTAATCTGAAATTGTCTTCTTTTAAGATTGAACCTGGGGGACGTTTTTCCTGAATCAGGTGCTCCAAGTTCCCACAACGCCGAATAATAACCTAAATATCACCAGTTCAAAGAGATCATATGAGTGTTCAGTTACCTGATGCCCCAAACCCCCCCCCCGCCCCCGCCTGTCCACGTCCCAAATCCCCCCCAGCCCGTCCACGTCCCAAAAAAAATCTTTCGGCTTCTCCTATTAGGAGTCTCCACAGTGGATCATCCGTCTCCATAGACCTCCTTGTTCTTCCTCTTTTCCTCCTTCCTGGTTTCTCCATCCTCAGCATTCTCCTACTGATATACCCCATGTCCCTCCTCTGCACATGTCCAAACCATCTCAATCTCACCTCCCTCACCTTGTCTCCAAAACGTCCTACATGCACTGTCCCTCTAATAAACTCATTTCTAATCCTGTCCATCGTCGTCACTCCTAATGAACATCTCAACATCTTCAGCTGTGCTCCTTTAAAATACATGTTCACCACTGCCATTTCCACTTCCACATTCCTCTCTTTAAAACCATACCCACCATCACGTCCTCATCACCTCTGTTCCCTTCACCTACATGCCCATTAAAATCTGCCCCAATCACCAATCGTTCATTCCTAGGTCGACCTTCTACCATTTCATCTCACAACCCACTTGTGGAGCATAAACACTGATGACATTCATCATCACCTCTTCAACTTCCACCTTCACGTTCATCACTCTATCAGAAACTCTCTTCACCTCCACTACACTCTTACTGTACTCTTCCTTCAGAATCCCCCCTACACCATTTCTCTCTCCATCCACACCATGATAGAACAGTTTAAACATCTCCAATGTTCCTGCTCTTACTCTCTTTCCACTTGGTCTCCTGAACACACGATATATCTACCTTTCTCCTCTCCATCATATCAGCTCCCTCTCTCCCTTTACCCGTCATAGTACCGACATTTAAAGTACCAACCCTGATTCCTGATTTGCGTATTTGATTTGGCAGATGTTTTACACTGAATGTCCTTCATAACACAACCCTCCACATTTATCTGACTCACAATTACTCATAATAATAAAAAAAGCAGGTGTGAGAATACACCTTTACCTGCAAATCGATCTTCAGCCATTTGTCATGAAATCGCAGCTGAGCGTCGAGGTAAAAAGAAGGAGACGGCATCCTTTCTTCTTTATTCTCCAGACTGCAAAAGCAGCCTCCCCTACAAACCCACAAATACATACATACATAAATACATGCTTTATATTACATTTATACACGCAATTAAATTATAATCAAAATTATGTGACAGTAATAAATAAAAATACATTCCCAAAGATTTACAGATTAGATTGGATTACTGCTCATAATTTAATAACTATTTAAAAATAATGGTTATTATGCATAAATAAAATTTACTACAAAATAAATGAAATTTTCATGGCAAACACGATTATTTAATAAGTCATAATAATTATGTACAAAAAAATAATTTATTATTTAAATCACAAAATAAAAAACGAATAAATAAATAAATAAATAAATGAATAAATGAATAAATAAATAAATGAATGAATAAATAAAACAGGATTAATTAAATTTTCCATTTTAAAAAAAAATTAATAAATAAATAACAAAATTAATTTAAAAATAAAAATAAATAAATAAAAATGTTTATTTATTTATTTATTCCCTATTATAATAAATAAACATTAAAATAAATAAATAAATTGTCAAAAACTATTGAATAAATAAAATGAAGAATAGGTCAAATAAATAAGTATGCAAATAAATAACAGAAAAATTGATCAATGACTAACGAAGTAAATAAAAATACACAATAAATAATTAAATGTCGAGAATGAATCATAAACGAAAAAATACCTAAACAAAAATAGCAAATAAATAATATAAAAATAAATAAACCAATGAGGAACAAAGTTAAAAAAAAAAAAAAAAAAAAAAAAACACGATCCATGAATAATTCATTTTCTTTTTTAATTAAATAAATAAATAAATAAATAAATAAATCAGCAACACAAATACGTCTCACACGAATAGTAATGCATTGAGAAATTGACATAAATAAGCGAATATTTTAATAATAAGCGAAATAAATTATTACAAAAAAATAAAAATCCATTAAATTGTTCCTGATCTTTGACATTCTTCAGTCTGAGAATCAGCAGACGGAGGTTTTAATTCCATCTCATTTTACTGAGAAAACAGAAAAAAATTTTATTTGATTGCATTAATTAGAAACTTCCAACTCGAAATTGATTTTTTTTTAACTCGAATAATTCTGTATTCGAGTCACATGCATGAGGATCAGAGTGAGTTAATTAGGGTAAATTGTTAAATTCTGAGAGTCAGGGTGAAGGATCTGAAGTCAAGGCTTCATCCTGACAGTCTGAGTGATGATGGTGATGATGATGATGATGGTGGTGGTGATGGAGATGGAGATGGAGATGGAGATATTAATAAATAAAATACCATAGCATTCAGGACACCTATAACTCCAGGCTGGAATATGGTACTAACTGCTGGTTATAAAAGCAGAAACCTGCAGTTTAGAGAATGAAATGAGGAGTTTCTGGAGGAGCTTCTTGATAAAGAGGAGGAGGAGGAGGAGGAGGTGCTCGTGAGCTCTGTGTTTGTTACTGTGCAGTATTAGCATGCTAGCTAACCGGCTAAGCGCCGCTGTACCAGAGGACATCTCTAACCCGCTCTGACAGCCAGCCTTCATCGCGTCAACACCTTCATTTCAACCCAACCGAAAGATTTTATTCATATTTATAGATATGTGAATCATAAACAGCGCTCTGTACCTCGGCGGGTTTCTTCTAGCAATCCTGCTTCCTCTCCGCTCCCCTTCACCCGCTCAGCTGCTGCTCCTGCTGCAGTTTAACCTCCGCCATCTTGTGTGATGACTGACAGCGCCGGCAGCCAATCAGATTGTGTGTGCGGTTCGGGCTGACAGAGGGCGGGGCTTAGAGGGAATCCTATGTGTGACTGTGTGTATTCAGAGTGTGTGTGTGTATATGCAGTGGTGAAGTGAAGAACACTGATGATCTCTTCATCATTTGCACGTTAGTGTGTGGATTTATTTATTAGGCAGCAAGGGAACATTTTGTCCCCTTGATGTTAGAAGCAGCAAAAATTGGTAAGCGTAAGGATTTGACAAATTGTGACGACTAGACGTCTGGGTCAGAGTATCTCCAAACAGATCTTGTGGGATGTTCCTGATCTGCAGTGTTCAGAATCTATCAAAAGTGCTCCAAGGAAGGAACAGTGGTGATCCGGCGACAGGGTCACGAGTGGCCCGTGAGGAGTGAAGGATGGTCTGTGTGGTCCGATCCAACAGACGAGCTCGTAAACCTGACCAACAATTCCATTCCTTTTTATTTGTATAGCGCTTTTTTTTTTAACAATGGAAGCAGCTTTTACAGAGATAAAGAGGTTATAATGTTGTATAAAAGAAAAGTTTGTTCCCTATAAAATTTTCCCTGCTGAGTGACCCAGAGGCGACTGTGGAGAAGGAAAAACTTCCTGACACTCAAAAACCCATCCTCATCCTCAACACCGAATAATCTTTCATAACAATCCTATCATTGTTGTGGTGTAGTGTTCAGTGACAGACGTTTAAATCTAGAACTGTTCATGTAAAACTGTGGTCCTGAGCCCATTTTAGTTGACAAATGATGTCTAATTAAAGAGAACTCCATTCAGAGGCAGGATGTCAGAAAGGGACAGGAACACTGGTCACTGGTATCTCAGGAGCATGTTGAATTGACAGAGCGAGAACGAGAGAGAGAAATGAATTAAGGATTCTAACTACCAACTAAATCAACCCCAGATCATAACAGAGCCCCCACAGATCTGTACAGCAGGCATATGCCTTAGGCCCATCATTATAGAACAGGTCGACTCTTTCAGACCCTTATTCCTGCTTCTTACAAAAAATGTTAGCTCAGCAGTTAAGGCTTTGAGTCACTGAAGGTTGAGGGATAAAGCCACTAGTATATATTTTACCTATTTGAATTAAACTCCAGATCAGCTGTAGAGCTGCATAGAAAACCTGTGGCATCAATTTGACAGGTTTTCATCTCAAAGCTTTTCAGAAGAACGGATTCTTCATAATCTATATATTTTGAATGACCTCAAAAATTTCAAGATTCAAATGTTCATTGTCAAATGTACAGGAAACAGTGTGTTACACTATACAATCAAATTCCTACTATGTGTATCCTCACAGCAAGCGCACACACTCACACACACACACACTCACACACACACTCACACACACTCACACACACTCACACACACTCACACACACACCTTGTCTAAAAGTACTGAAACAAATCAATTAAAAATATTGAAACAAATATGGTCATTTATTTGATAAATGTGTATAATGTTCAATCATGTCATTGGAAGACGTTTGGGGGAAGCAAAAAAATAATACAAATACTGATCATGCCCACATGATTACATTCTCCACCTACTTTTACAGTACATACAAAGACTTCTTCTTCTTCTTCTTCTTCTTTCGGCTGCTCCCATTAGGGGGCGCCACAGTGGATCATCCGTCTCCACACCCCCCTGTCCTCTACATCTGCCTCTTTCACACCAACTACCTGCATGTCTTCCTTCACCACATCCATAAACCTCCTCCTTGTTCTTCCTCTTTTCCTCCTTCCTGGTTTCTCCATCCTCAGCATTCTCCTACTGATATACCCCATGTCCCTCCTCTGCACATGTCCAAACCATCTCAATCTCACCTCCCTCTCCTTGTCTCCAAAACGTCCTACATGCACAGTCCCTCTAATAAACTCATTTCTAATCCTGTCCATCGTCGTCACTCCAAACGAAAACCTCAACATCTTCAGCTCTGCTACCTCCAGCTCCACCTCCTGTCTTTTACTCAATGCCACTGTCTATAATCCATACAACATCTCAGGTCTCACCACAGTCCTATAAACTTTCCCTTTCACTCTCACAGATACTCTTCTATCACAAATCACTCCTGCTATCACTCTTCTCCACCCACTCCACCCTGCCTGCACTCTTTTCTTCACTTCTCTAACACACTCTCCATTACTCTGCACTGTTGACCCCAGGTACCTGAACTCCTTCACCTTCTCCACCTCTTCTCCCTGCAACCGCACCCCTCCACTGCCCCCCCTCTCATTCACACACATGTATTCTGTCTTACTCCTACTGACTTTCATTCCCCTTCTCTCCAGCGTGTACCTCCACCTCTCCAGGATCTTCTCCACCTGCTTTCCTACTCTCACCACAAATCACAATATCATCCGCAAACATCATAGTCCAGGGAGACTCCTGTCTGACCTCGTCCGTTAACCTGTCCATCACCACTGCAAACAGGAAAGGGATCAGAGCCGATCCTTGATGCAGTCCAACCTCCACTTTGAACCATTCTGTCGTTCCTACTGCACACTTCACTGCTGTCACACTGTCCTCATACATGTCCTGCACCACCCTCACATACTTCTCTCACACACCAGACTTCCTCATACAATACCACAACTCCTCTCTCCACTCTGTCGTACGCATTCTCTAAATCCACACACACACAATGCAACTCCTTCTGACCTTCTCTATACTTCTCCATCAACATTCTCAAAGCAAATAAGGCATCTGTGGTGCTCTTCCTCGGCATGAAACCATGCTGTTGCTCACAGATGGTCCCCTCTTCTCTCAGCCTGGCTTCCACTACTCTTTCCCATAACTTCATGGTGTGACTGAACAACTTTATTCCCCTGTAGTTACTGCAGGTCTGCACATCTCCTTTATTCTTAAAGATCAGTACCAGCACACTCCTTCTCCATTCCAACAACTTGTAACGACAAACAAGCACCTGTTTATTTATATCTTAACCCCGCCTCCTGCGCGCTGGGCTTTACACCAATCAGAATTTACTTCCGGGATGTCGTCATCGGCTGAATCCGGAAGTGTTTATCAGAAAAATCGATTACTTTTAAATCGATTACTTTCACACGTTAATAAAACTGAATTAAAAAAGATTTAAACGCCAGTTTGATGGAGGGAAACTCAACTTCATCGCTGGTCGGTGGTGTAGGAATCGCTGTCGTGTCCAGTTTCATTAATGGCTCCACGTTTGTGCTGCAGAAAAAGGGAATTTTACGGTCTCGGAAAGCCGGCAAGTGCTTTATTCCAGTACATTTTAGACTTTAACTGATCCAAAAACCCCTGTCAGATATCAGGATACACATTCTCTATCATCTTTCATTGTTACAGGTAGGACTTACCTGTCTGACTGTGTGTGGTGGACTGGAACACTGGCGAGTAAGATTTAATTTTCATTTATAATTATATATAATGTGTCTTACATCATTTAAAATTCACTAATATCATGCAAATGTCCTGTTTGTATCTTCTACAAATGATCTCAGAGTTGCTCAGTAGCTCCTGGTTCTATTATCTCACCTGACTGTATAAGACTGTAGAAAGATCACACACTCCAGTGCTCATGTTAGTTCTCACTCTCCAGTGTTCTGTAGTGTTTAAAGACTATAATCACACTCTTGATGTCACTAAAATGAGGATGGGTTCCCCTTTTGAGTCTGGTTCCTCTCAAGGTTTCTTCCTCAGAACATCTAAGGGAGTTTTTCCTTCACCACAGTCTCCATGGTGATCATCAGAGATAAGACACACAACATTGTCTATTGTGAAAAGTGCCATAGAAATAAACTTGACTTGACCTTTAGGCTGTAAAGAACAATAGACCAAGCTGTGTTTGTGTATAAAATCAAAGTTCTGGATTAATTACACAGTCTGGAGTGATCGTGTTTGCAGAGGGGGTTTGAATAATAGTTTAATATGAGAAAAATATCATCATCATCATCATCCTCTTATTTGTAGTGCTGTAGAATTCTCAAATCTGATTGGTCAGAAGGTGTGGATTTGTCATATTGACATGAAAATGCCTTTGTTGTGTAAGAAGTCATTTACATTAACGGCATTTGGCAGAAGCCCTTATCCAGAGCGACTTACAACTGAGCGGGAGAGGGTTAAGGGCTTCCTGGTGGCAGGATTTGAACTTGTGACCTTTCGATCCAAAGTAAAACTTCTTAATCACTGAGCTCCCACTTCCTCAGTGTGAGAGGTGAAGCTTCACGTTTTCCAGCAGCTTTATTCAGTCTCTGTAACATGACATATAAAGAAAAAAGAGGCTGGTGAAGGAATTACTGTTCAACTGCTACAACGTTTCAGGGCATTAAAATGTAACAATCAACGGACAAAGGTGGTACGATGGTTTATCAGGTAGCTTTGCTGCATCTGATCTTCAGGGTTTGAGGTGTTTTTTCATGTACAATGATGACAATCTTATCCAGAGCAACTTACAATTATCTCATTTATACACCTGAGCAGTTGAAGGTTTTCCTCGTGCTCAAAAACACAGCAGTGGAAACTTAGTAGTGGTGGTGGGATTTGAACTTATGACCTTCTGATCATAAGTTCAAACCTTATGATTTCTCCAGACCCCTAAGGTCATGATGTAGGTAGATATGCGATTCTATTATTACCCTAAAGCTCTAAATCTGTTACCCTGTAAATCCTCTCACTTCTATGGCCGTCATGTTTCTATTCAGTTATCACAACCCAGGTTATGTTAGTCTTGTTATGGCAACCGTAATTACACTATTGTTAATGTGTCCCCCCTTATCTACAGAAGCCCTGGCCCACGCTGAAGACATGTCATTGTACGCTCGTGTATAGGTAAATATTGCTACTTGTGTTAGCAATATACCAACACCTTGTGTAGCAAACCTTTGTGCATCTGGTTTTGTGTTGTTGTTTTTTTTTTTTTTTTTTTTTTATAAAGATATCAATTCTACGGTGGAACCCAGCCATTAGGGAGGCACAAGCCAGTGCATTCTTAGTGCCGGTCCCAAGCCCGGGTAAATGGGGAGGGTTGCGTTAGGAAGGGCATCCAGCGTAAAACATGTGCCAAATCAAATATGCGGATCACAAATGAGAATTTCATACCGGATCGGTCGAGGCCCGGGTTAACAACGACCGCCACAGGTATCGTTAGCCGACAGGGTACCGGTGGAAATTGGGCTACTGTTGGCCGAAGGAGGAGAAGGAGAGGAGGAAGACGTCTACAGAGACGGCAGGGAAAGGAGCAGTGTAGGAGAGTGGAGGTTCGGGTTGGTACTTTAAATGTTGGTACTATGACGGGTAAAGGGAGAGAAGTAGCTGATATGATGGAGAGGAGAAAGGTAGATATGCTGTGTGTTCAGGAGACCAAGTGGAAAGGGAGTAAGGCCAGGAACATTGGAGGTGGATTTAAACTGTTTTATCATGGTGTGGATGGAAAGAGAAATGGTGTAGGGGGGATTCTGAAGGAAGAGTACAGTAAGAGTGTAGTGGAGGTGAAGAGAGTTTCTGATAGAGTGATGATCGTGAAGGTGGAAGTTGAAGAGGTGATGATAAATGTCATCAGTGCCTATGCTCCACAAGTTGGCTGTGAGATGGAGGAGAAGGAAAGATTCTGGAGTGAATTAGATGAAGTGGTAGATGGTGTACCTAGGAAAGAACGGTTGGTGATTGGGGCGGACTTTAATGGGCATGTAGGTGAAGGGAACAGAGGTGACGAGGAGGTGATGGGTAGGTATGGTTTTAAGGAGAGGAATGTGGAAGGGCAGATGGTGGTAGATTTTGCTAAAAGGATGGAAATGGCAGTGGTGAACACTTATTTTAAGAAGAAGGAGGATCATAGGGTGACGTATAAGAGTGGAGGAAGGTGCACACAGGTGGACTATGTGCTATGCAGGAGATGCAACCTGAAGGAGATTGGCGACTGTAAGGTGTTGGCAGGGGACAGTGTAGCTAGACAGCATAGGATGGTGGTCTGTAGGATGGTTTTGGAGGCGAAGAAGAAGAGGAGGAGAGTGAGGACTGAAAGGAGAATAAGATGGTGGAAACTGAAGGGGGAAGAGTGTAGTGTGAGGTTCAGGGAAGAGGTCAGGGAGAGGCTCAGTGGTGTTAAGGAGGTGTTGGATGATTGGGCAACTACTGCAGGAGTGATGAGGGAGGCAGCTAGAAAAGTACTTGGTGTGACATCTGGAAATAGAAAGGAAGACAAGGAGACGTGGTGGTGGAATGAGGAAGTGCAGGAGAGCATAAGGAGAAAAAGGTTGGCAAAACAGAAGTGGGATAGACAGAGTGATGAGAAAAGTAGGCAGGAGTACAAGGAGATGCGGCAGCAGGTTAAGAGGGATGTGGCGAAAGCCAAGGAAAAGGCATATGAGGAGCTGTATGAGAGGTTGGACACTAAGGAAGGAGAAAAGGATTTGTACCTATTGGCCAGGCAGAGGGACCGAGCTGGAAAGGATGTACTGCAAGTTAGAGCAGTAAAGGATGGAGAGGGAAATGTGTTGACTAGTGAGGAGAGTGTGTTGAGAAGGTGGAGGGAGTATTTTGAGCAGCTGTTGAATGAGGAAAACCAGAGAGAGAGAAGGTTGGATGATGTGGAGTTGGTGAAGCAGGATGTAGATAGGATTAGTAAGGAGGAAGTGAGAGCAGCGATTAAGAGGATGAAGAGTGGAAAGTCGGTTGGACCAGATGACATACCGGTAGAAGCGTGGAGATGTTTAGGAGAGATGGCAGTGGAGTTTTTGACCAGATTGTTTAACAGGATTTTGGAAGGTGAGAAGATGCCTGAGGAATGGAGAAGAAGTGTGCTGGTACCGATCTTTAAGCATAAAGGAGATGTGCAGACCTGCAGTAACTACAGGGGAATTAAGTTGATCAGTCACACCATAAAGTTATGGGAAAGAGTAGTGGAAGCCAGGCTGAGAGAAGAGGTGACCATCTGTGAGCAACAGTATGGTTTCATGCCGAGGAAGAGCACCACAGATGCCTTATTTGCTTTGAGAATGTTGATGGAGAAGTATAGAGAAGGACAGAAGGAATTGCATTGTGTATTTGTGGATTTAGAGAAGGCGTACGACAGGGTGCCAAGAGAGGAGTTGTGGTATTGTATGAGGAAGTCAGGTGTGTCAGAGAAGTATGTGAGGGTGGTGCAGGACATGTATGAGGACAGTGTGACGGCAGTGAAGTGTGCAGTAGGTACGACAGACTGGTTTAGAGTGAAGGTTGGACTGCATCAAGGATCGGCCCTGAGCCCTTTCCTGTTTGCAGTGGTGATGGACAGGTTGACGGACGAGGTCAGACAGGAGTCTCCCTGGACTATGATGTTTGCGGATGATATTGTGATTTGTTGTGAGAGTAGGGAGCAGGTTGAGAAGAGCCTGGAGAGGTGGAGATATGCGCTGGAGAGAAGGGGAATGAAACTCAGTAGGAGTAAGACAGAATACATGTGTGTGAATGAGAGGGAGGTCAGTGGAGTGGTGCGGTTGCAGGGAGAAGAGCTTCAGAAGGTGGAGGAATTCAGGTACCTGGGGTCAACAGTGCAAAGTAATGGAGAGTGTGTTAGAGAAGTGAAGAAAAGAGTGCAGGCAGGGTGGAGTGGGTGGAGAAGAGTGACAGGAGTGATTTGTGATAGTAGAGTATCTGCGAAATTGAAAGGAAAAGTTTATAGGACTGTGGTGAGACCTGCGATGTTGTATGGATTAGAGACAGTGGCATTAAGTAAAAGACAGGAGGTGGAGCTGGAGGTAGCAGAGCTGAAGATGTTGAGGTTTTCGTTGGGAGTGACGAGGATGGATAAGATTAGAAATGAGTTTATTAGAGGGACAGCGCATGTAGGATGTTTTGGTGACAAGGTGAGGGAGGCGAGATTGAGATGGTTTGGACATGTGCAGAGGAGGGACATGAATTATATTGGTAGAAGAATGCTGAGGATGGAGCCACCAGGTAGGAGGAAAAGAGGAAGGCCAAGAAGGAGGTTCATGGATGTGGTGAGGGAAGACATGCAGGTAGTGGTTGTAAAAGAGGCAGATGTAGAGGACAGGGTGGTATGGAGACGGATGATCCGCTGTGGCGACCCCTAATGGGAGCAGCCGAAAGAAGAAGAAGAAGATCAATTCTACGGTGGCCGAGAAGTGCAAAACACATTAATAAATCCGAAAACAAAATAACGAATCCGAAAACAAAATAACGAACTCGAAAACAAAATAACGAATTAGAAAACAAAATAACAAATTAGAAAACAAAATAATCTGAAAACAAAATAACAAATTAGAAAACAAAATAACAAATTAGAAAACAAAATAATCTGAAAACAAAATAACAAATTAGAAAACAAAATAACAAATTAGAAAACAAAATAACAAATTAGAAAACAAAATAATCTGAAAACAAAATAACAAATTAGAAAACAAAATAACGAATGCAAAAACAAAATAATCTGAAAACAAAATAACGAAAACTAAATAACGAATCCGAAAACAAAATAACAAATTAGAAAACAAAATAACGAATTAGAAAACAAAATAATGAATGCAAAAACAAAATAATCTGAAAACAAAATAACAAATTAGAAAACAAAATAATCCGAAAACAAAATAATCTAAAAACTAAATATATAACGAAATAACGAATGCAAAAACAAAATAACTAATTAGAAAACAAATCTGAAAACAAAATAACGAATGCGATAACCAATTATCAGTAATTGTTCCATTCACACACTATACATCCCTTTTCCGCTTTGTCTGAATCGTCGTTGTGTTTTTGAATTTGTTATTTTGTTTTCAGATTTGTTCATGTGTTTGGCACTTCTCAGCCACCGTACAATTCCCTTAAATCCCTGTGTTTACCATGTTACCTTTAGTTCAACCCTGTTACCATGTGTCCACTGTGTTATATCAACTTATTTACCCTTATGTCAACATTCTATGTTTAATAAATCATTACCTGTTGGTGTCTATCAAGGTGTGTGTGTGTGTGTGTGTGTGTGTGTGTGTGTGTGTGTGTGTGTGTGTGTGTATGGTGCTCTACGATGAATTGGGATACACTTGGATAGAAGTTGATGAACTTTGATTATCCTGGGATACACCCTGGAACAAAAACCAAAAAAATGTATATCAAAATGATCTCATGTTATAGAGAGAAAAAAACCCACAATCACATGATGCAATAAAAGTGTTTGATCTTCTGTGCATTTTTAGTATTAGTGCGATTATAAATGTATTTATTTGATGTATTTTCTTTAATCCAGAGCAGTCTGTACATACAATAATAAACACGATCAACACTGTTTATTGTTTATAAGATCTTTAAATCTGGGGGTAAAAGGATTACGTTCACACTGACCAATTAATATTTACTTATTTTTACTTTTCAGTGCCTTTGATACCTGAGATACATGAAAACATTTCACATGAAATCTTCCTGAAATAAAGACAACAAATATATATTTATAGTCCCTTGATTTTCTTCTCTTCAGTGATCGTGGGTCAGATTGGGAATTTGTTAGCACACAACGCCGCTCCGGCCGTGTTAGTGACTCCGCTCGGAGCGCTCGGGGTTCTGTTCGGGTGAGTTTACAATTATTCCCATTTAAACCTGTGCTGAAATACCCCACGCTTCTCTCAATAACAGAGATGTGAGCAGTGTACGAGATTTCCTGATGATCAGAAGAAAAAAAAAAAGAAGAAGAAAGAATTTCATTCATAATTTTTGAATCTGGTTTTTTTTATATAAAAATATAAAACAATTATAATTATTTTTGTGGGAATTTTTACAACATCCAAATGAATGGATTATAAATTTTTGGGAAAAAAAATTACAAAATATATTTGCAATTTCTTTTTATTTCTTTATTTTCTGTTAAATAAAATAAAGATTTCCCTAAGCTGTGGTATGAATGAGGTAATGCCGTCTATATGTTGATGGTGTGTGATGATGATGATGATGATGATGGACTTTGTGGTTCCTCAGAACTATCCTGGCATCATGGCTCCTACAGGAGCGGTTGGAGCTTCTGGGTAAACTGGGTTGTGTTTTGTGTTGCTGTGGATCTGTGATTCTCATAATTCACTCCCCGAAGTCCCACAGCGTGGCGTCAAGGGTGGAGTTCCAGGAGAGACTTCTGGACCCAGGTATCCCAATCTCACACACACACACACACACACACACACACACACACACACACACACACACACACACACAGCCTGGGTACTGAGGTCTACTACTGGACACTGTGGAACACTATTCAATCTCATCTCATTAGCATGGTGTTCTATTGTCGACTATTTTTCCCTCATGTCCACCCCGTTACACTTATATCCACCCTGTTACCCCCGTTACACTTATATCCACCCTGTTACCCCCGTTACACTTATATCCACCCTGTTACCCCGTTACACTTATATCCACCCTGTTACCCCCGTTACACTTATATCCACCCTGTTACCCCCGTTACACTTATATCCACCCTGTTACCCCCGTTACACTTATATCCACCCTGTTACCCCCGTTACACTTATATCCACCCTGTTACCCCCGTTACACTTATATCCACCCTGTTACCCCCGTTACACTTATATCCACCCTGTTACCCCCGTTACACTTATATCCACCCTGTTACTATTATATCCACCCTCCTATCCACCCCGTTACCCTTATGTCACCCCTTATACTCTTGTGTTAATACTGTTGCTCAGATCAATGACATTTTCTCTGTCTTTATATTTCAGTGTTTCTGAGCTACATCACCCTGGTGCTCCTGCTGTTGGTGCTGCTGATTTTCTGGCTCTCTTCAGCGTACGGAAAGTCCAACATCATGGTGTACGTGGGAATCTGTTCCCTGTTGGGAAGCTTCACGGTGCCGAGCTGTAAAGGCCTGGGTCTGGCTGCGAAGGAGGCGTTCGGCAGAGACCCGTCTCCCGATAACGGGGCTCTGTTCCTTTTCCTGTGCTTGCTGGGAGTTCTTCTCATCAGCATCCTCACCCAGTTCACCTTCATCAACAGAGCCTTGGAGAGCTTCAGCTCCAACGTTTTCGAAGCGGTGTATTACGTCACGTTCACGTCCTCGGTCATCCTCGCTACTGCCATCTTGTTTAGAGAGTGGGAATCGCTCGGAACTCTGGACTGTTTGGGGATTTTATGTGGATTCGCTACAATAGCAGTGGGAGTGACGTTGTTACGCATATCTCAGGATGCCGTGCTCACGTGGACTTCGCCCAAAAACAAAGAGGCCTAGTTTATCATTTTTAATGACACATTTCTCCTCAGCGCTTCAACATTTCACCTGCTCATTTCAGCTATTTTTCACTCAACAGTGTTATGGCACAGCACCCCCTGCTGGTCGTGGTGTATTAAATACATACATGCACACACACACACACACACACACACACACACACACACACACTTCCCTCTATGAAAATAAGTTTTTGGATTCTAACCTGCGATTAATAAAACAATAAGTTTAGCTCATTACCCTTATGTCACTCTTATTACTCTTATGTCACTCTTATGACCCTTATGTCACTCTTAATACCCCTATGCCACTCTTATTACTCTTATGTCACTCTCATTACCCTTTTGTCACTCTCATTACCCCTGTGTCACTCTCATTACCCTTATGTCACTCTTATTACCCTTATGTGACTCTCCTTGCCCTTGTGTCGCTTCCGTTACCATGGTGTCACTCCAGTTACCCCTATGTCAATCCTGTTACTTTTATGTTGCTGCAGTTACCTTATGTCACTTTAGTTACCTTTATGCTGCTCCTGTAACCATGATTGCACTCTTATTACCCTTATGTCACTCCCATAACCCTTATGTCAATTCTATAACACTTGGTAACATCTGTTACCCTTATGTCGCTTCCATCACCCTTATGTCTCTCCTGTTACTCTTATAACAATCCCGTGACCCTTATGTCAATTCCGTTATTTTTGTGCTCCTTCCGTTACCCTTGTCATTCCAGTTACGCTTATGTCTCTCTCATTACCCTTACGTCAATCTTGTTACCTATCTCTTTCTTAAATTACCCTTATGTCACTCTTGTTATGCTTATACCACTCTAATTACCCTTATGTCACTCCCATAACTCTTATTTTAATCCTGTTACACTTATGTTGTGCTGTTCAACACAACTGATCCTCAACCTGACATTAATATTAATATAAAATATACAGATGTGTGTATGATTAATAATGCCTGGGTGGACTTTGGATCTTAAGGTTGTGAGTTCAAATCCCAGCCACATCAAGCTGCATTTTCTGGGCCCCTGAGCAAGGCCCTTAACCCTATCGCTGCTCAGTTGTATAAATGAGATAAATGTAAGTCGCTCTGAATAAGATTGTCTGCCAAATACTATAATTATAAATGCAAGATTTAAAAAAAAAATAATAATATAAAAGTATTAAAACTGAACTAACAGACATTAGTGTTCATTGGTACAGAAGCTCCTGTGAAACCACACACACCAAACATCTCCCCCCCCCCGAGTGTATTGTACACTGTCTGTTATTAAACTCTGAATCTTCAGTCTTCTGATGGACAATAGTGCTGTGTAGTGAGGAATGTGGAGCTGTGAGCAATAAGCCCAGAGTCCTATATGTTCTGAAAGATCAGTATTCAGTCTGAAGATAACCATCAACAAGAGTTCATCCAGATGTCCTCATTCATGTGAGTGGGTTTCTTCAGACTGTTACACATTTAGAGCTCAGGAGAATAAACTGGGTGTATTTTTATACTCTGAGGATTATTTCTATTTCAATACTAATGAGTGGGACACATAAAAAAGATATTATTTTAGTTGTTAATAAACAAAATGACTAGAAATCTAGTTTATACCATGAATGAAAAAATCTACATTCCTCATTGTACAAAAGACTTTTTTTTTTTTTTATTAAGTATAAAATCGCTGCTTATCAGCCCCTTAAAAATGCAGTCGTTTTAACAAATGGACTATATTTCATTTATTTATTTATTTATTTATATTGATCTACTGTCTGACAAAGACTTAAATGAATTTAAATGAATGTATAATTTTTTAAGACTGATTGTGTGCATTAATAATTTTATATTTAACACTGAACTTAATGCAGTAAATAAATGAATAAAGGCAATAAACATGACCAGACGTCTCGTTTTTTATGTCGCGTTATTATTTGTTTTTTGAGACGCATGTGTGTTCCTTCTGTTTAGGTAAAAGGCAAAAACACACAAGAATTGTAGAGTGAATGAGTGGAAGAAAGTTGTGTAGAGTCCAAATTTGACATTTTAGTCTCTAACGGGAGAACTTGTGTAACCAACATCATGTGGAAATGAAGTGGGACATCTTAATGTTTATAGATTTGTTTGATCGAAGTAAATCTTCATATTACATGACATGCATGTGTCTCTCAAAAAACATAAAACACGGTGTTTTCACACTTTTTACTATGAAATCAATGTAAGTGTTGGATGTGTGGTTGGAACCCAGCCATTAGTGTTGCACAAGACAGTCCACTCTTAGTACCAGGCCCTAGCCCGGATAAATTGGGAGGGTTGTGTTAGGAAGCGTGGCTTTAAACTGTTCTATCATGGTGTGGATGGAAAGAGAAATGGTGTAGGGGGGATTCTAAAGGAAGAGTACAGTAAGAGTGTAGTGGAAGGTGGTGATGAGAGTTTCTGATGAACGTGAAGCTGGAAGTTGAAGGTGTGATGATAAATGTCATCAGTGTTTATGCTTCACAAGTAGGCTGTGAGATGGAGGAGGAAAAATTCTGGAGTGAGTTAGATGAAGTGGTAGATGGTGAACCAAGGAATGAAAGATTGGTGATTTTAATGAGCATGTAGGTGAAGGGAACAGAGGTGATGAGGAGGTGATGTAGGTGTGGCTTTTAAGGAGAGGAATGTGGAAGGGCAGATTGGTGGTAGATTTTGCTAAAAGGATGGAAATGGCAGTGGTGAACACATATTTTAAGAAGAAGGAGGATCATAGGGTGACGTATAAGGAGGAAGGTGCACAAAGGTGGACTATGTTCTATGTAGGAGATGCAACCTGAAGGAGATTGGAGACTGTAAGGTGTTGGTGGGGGACAGTGTAGCTAGACAGCATTGGATGGTGGTCTGTAGGATGGTTTTGGAGGTGAAAACTTAGAGAAAGGGTACAACAGGGTGGAGAGAGGAGTTGTGGTATTGTATGAGGAAGTCTGGTGTGTGAGAGAAGTATGTGAGGGTGGTGCAGGACATGTATGAGGACAGTGTGACAGCAGTGAAGTGTGCAGTAGGAATGACAGACTGGTTCATGGTGGAGGTTGGACTGCATCAAGGATCGGCTCTGAGCCCTTTCCTGTGTGCAGTGGTAATGGACATGTTGAAGGACGAGGTCAGACAGGAGTCTCCCTGGACTATGATGTTTGTGGATGATATTGTGATTTGTGGTGAGAGTAGTGAGCAGGTGGAGAAGATCCTGGAGAGGTGGAGGTACACGCTGAAGAGAAGAGGAATGAAACTCAGTAGGAGTAAGACAGAGTACATGTGTGTGAATGAGAGGGAGGGCAGTGGAGTGGTGCGGTTGCAGGGAGAAGAGGTGGAGAAGGTGGAGGAGTTCAGGTACCTGGGGTCAACAGTGCAAAGTAATGAAGAGTGTGTTAGAGAAGTGAAGAAAAGAGTGCAGGCAGGGTGGAGTGTGTGGAGAAGAGTGATAGCAGGAGTGATTTGTGATAGAAGAGTATCTGTGAGAGTGAAAGGGAAAGTTTATAGGACTGTGGTGAGACCTGAGATGTTGTATGGTTTAGAGACAGTGGCATTGAGTAAAAGACAGGAGGTGGAGCTGGAGGTATATCAGTAGGAGAATGCTAAGGATGGAGCCACCAGGAAGGGTGTGGATGTGGTGAGGGAAGACATGCAGCTAGTTGGTTTGACAGAGACAGATGTAGAGGACAGGGGGGTATGGAGACGGATGTGGTGACCTCTAATGGGAGCAACTGAAAGAAGAAGAAGAGTTTTTTATGGTTGATTAACTGTCTAATTAACGTTTCTATTGTTATATATGCAGTTTAGACACATCAATTACAGGGTTTACATTGTAATAATTATGGTTCATAACCATCTTTTTTACAGCTCAGAAATGTCTAATTTAAAGGTTTATGTTGAAATAATTACAATTAAAACTTATCATTATTTCACAAAGTAGACAGGAAACTATTTAAACTAAGAAAAAACAATAAATATGTTAATGGTGTTGAACTGTTTTTTATTATAAATAACCACAGTGAATTCAAAGCATCATTTAATCACATCAGCTGGAAGCGAGCAAGCGAGGGAGGGAGGGAGGGAGGGAGGGAGGGAGGGAGATAATAGATAGATAGATAGATAGATAGATAGATAGATAGATAGATAGATAGATAGATAGATAGATAGGAGGGAGGGGGGGGGGAGATGATAGATAGATAGATAGATAGATAGATAGATAGATAGATAGATAGATAGATAGATAGATAGATAGACATAGATAAACAGAAGAAATGTTTATTTACATAAGATGACTATCATACACATAGCAGTTAATTTAGTACGCCCCTGAAAAACTACACATTCTACAACACACAACATTACTAACTCCATTTAATAAAATAACCTAGGTTAAAGGTTTAGATACCACAAATGCAGTCTGATGTTACCTGAAAGATGAACATTCTCTTTTGTTGTTCATTAGTTTCGTTTGATTTGAGACATCAAACAAAACCCACCAGGTCCTAAACATGCTGTGAATTTGCAGCATCCACATTGACGCTAAGAACAATTATAAGACTCAAATCTTAAAATGATACATTCAGTGTTAGAAAGGGGCCAAATATGCAGAACACGACAAAAAGCAAATCATGTGCAAGAGCTGGGTTCATTATGATAAGTTTTAAGTTTCAGATTAAACAAGACACTTGTGAACAATAATCACAGAACACAGAAATGCTCATGATTTATGTGATATACAGTATTAGGCATCTAGGGCAGTGTTCCCCAACCTTTTTCACGCCACAGACCAATTGAATGTCAGACAATATTTTCATGGACCGGCCTTTAAGGTGTGGCAGAAAAATACAACAAAATAAAATGATACAATTATAAAAAGTGGTATTTTATAAATATAATAATAAACGTGAATCCACTGTGTTGTTGTTTTTTTATATTTTTCTCTCTTTTGGGATTGAATTTAGTGGTAATATATTAAGTGTTAGCAGCCGAAGCCCCTTTAAGAAGGTAGTGGATGGAGGTAAGACATGTGAACGAGGCATCATTAAATCATTAAAGCTTGAGGGTGCTACTGTATATAAAGAAAACTTCTACTTACCACACACACTAATGCAAGGCATCACAGGCAGGTTTTCCAACTCTACATCCTTTGTGAGGATTGTCTTTTCTACATAATCCTCTGAGCATCCATTTGTCTGTTATTAAGTCCCAGTCTAGGGAACAGAGTGGTGGATATTAGATGGATGGTAGTGTATTTAGTATAAGTGTGATGGGGAATGGAAACACAAACACCGGGGGATCGTAAAACGGAAGGTATAAGGTAAAATGGACAATACAGCACTGGGTTAGACTTCAGGGTGGACCAAAGCCAAAATAATAAACAAAAAAACACTGTCCTATCAAAACGTGTATTTTTATGATAGCCTGTAAGACTTGTACTTGGTTGCACAAACATTCCTCATGAAGTTCAACATCCTATTTCCTTTAAGTCTTTTTAAGTGGTATCCCTGTGAGGTCTTTAAAGTGCACTTCTATTCCACTTTCCTGTAACAACAAAAAAACATGTTCATGTCTGTTCCTTTGTGATGACTGTAGTATGTAGACTTCATGAGAACCTTCACTTCCTCTTCATTCCAGTCAGTTGTTTGTTACAGTCTCTTCATCTTCTCTTTTTTCAACTGTTGAATCTCAGCAGTTTCACCGAGGGGCATAGATCTAACTTCCCGATTAATGCAGCTGTATGTATCCTGGACCGCAGCTCTTTTTTTCAGGTGTGACCTCCTCAGTGTCACATTTCTCTGTATCATAAATGCGCTTTTTTTTGTGCAGGTCCTTCTTGCATTTTTGACTCTGGCTTGAAATTGCCCCCGATCACACCCTCTTCAAACACATCTTGCAAATGCTTTGGATATTTGGCAACCATCCTTTTGGCGACCTCCGTTACATTTTTCATCATTACCGCAACAACAATCCTCACCATTTCCCTACGCAACAGAGGACTTGGTCTTTTCTGGCTTTCAAGTGCCTGCATTAATTCCTCAGCAAACTTATTCCATGAGATCTCAAAGCTGTTCACCAAGTTCACACTAGAAGGGGAGGTGTTGGGAATTGAGCATAAACTCTGGGACAGAAAAGATATCTGGCAGTACCTGCAGAAATATTCAGAAACACTAAAATTTTCCGTGAATTCACTGATACTATGAGACCCAGTGGCGAGCCGTGCATTTGTTACCTGGGCCTTCAGTGAGGACGTACCCAACTAAATCCACCTCATAATACCACCACTATCACGTCACCATTATAGAAACCATCAATACAATACAAAAACGCAATATAACAACACATAGCATTACAGAGAGGCATTTCACATATGGAGGGTGAAAACCATTTTACTAAAGCAAGAAACCCAGTTAAGACTCCAAACCTCCACACTACAACCACAACTGTGCACCTACAACATCTGAAGCAGTTCACAATCAATATCTGTCTAATAACATCACAAAAAACATAAAAAATGTAAATAAAACACAACCTACTCACCAGAAATGAAGACTCATAATTTGCAGCACTGCTCAGAGACTATCAGCACTGACCTTGCATCTGATGAAGACATTGGAGAGGCTGGTGCTCACTCCACTCCTACCTCTGGTGAGTCCACCAATGGATCCACTTGAGTTTGCCTACCATGGCATTGGAGTAGAAGACGCAGTCATCTTCCTCTTAAATTGGGCTATAGTGAGAGTCATGTTTTTTTTTTACTTCTCTAGTGCTTTTAATACCATCCAACCTGCACTCCTGAGGGATAAGATGGTGTACATGGGAGTGGACAATCATCTGTCTAACTAGAAATTAGCTAGATTACCTTCCAGAGCGACAACAACATGTGAGGACTCGTGACTGTGAGTCTGACATGGTTGTCTGACTGGGGCTCCTCAGGGAACGGTTCTAGCCCCGTTTCTCTTCACCATCTACACTGCAGACTTCACGTTCAGCTCTGCAACCTGTCACCTGCAGAAGTTCTCTGATGACTCTGCCCTCGTCGGTCTGATCACAGATGATGATGACAGAGAGTACAGAGGACTGATCCAGAACTTTGTGGACTGGTGCCAACGAAGCTGCCTCCAGATAAATGCGAGGAAAACCAAAGAACTGGTGGTGGATTTCCATAGGCACAAACAAACTTCATCATTACCACCAGTGAACATTCAGGGAAAGGACACTGTGAGAGTGAACTCTTACAAATACCTGGGGATTCATCTGAACAGCAAACTGGTCTGGACAGATAATACTGAGGTCATTTATAAGAAAGGAGAGAGCAGACTCTTTCTGCTGAGGAGACTACGGTGTTTTGGAGTGCAGGGAGAGCTACTGAAGACCTTTTTTTGACTCTGTGGTGGCCTCAGCTATCTTCTATGGTGTGGTCTGCTGGTGCAGCAGCATCTCCACTGCAGACAGGAAGAGACTGGACAAGCTGATCAGAAAACTCCAGCTCAGACCGGGGATTCCCCTGAATACTGTACAGGAGGTAGGAGAAGGAGGATGGTAGCTAAACTATCATCATTACTGCATTATTATCACTGTATTATGTTTCTACTTTTTATATATATATATATATATATATATATATATATATATATATATATATTTGCACATTTATTTTTCTTTGCTGCTGTAACACAAAAATCTCCCCACTGTGGGACAAATAAAGGTACATCTTATCCTGTATTGTATTGTCTTATCTGATCTTATCTGGTTGTGAATAGTCTCCTCACTCTTGGTTTGTAGTGAGTCTGAAGCAGAATGAGGTTATGGATTGCTTTCCCCAGTGCAGGCAGCAGGGTGGCGCTGTATGCATCCTTTACATTGGCATACAGTAGATCAATATTCCTATTTCCCCTGGTGTTACAGTCCACATACTGGGAGAAAGCAGGTAGTGTTGTGTCCAAAGTAACCTGATTAAAGTCCACAGAGATTAACACAAGCGCCTCAGAGTGTTGTGTTGGTAACCTTGCAACAGTGGAATGGATGATGTCACAGGCGTGGGGGAGGAGGGGGGTGGGGGGGTGCAAACAATGAGAACAATGGTATGTCCAAACTCTCTGGGTAAGTAATAGAGACGCAAACATACAGCCAGAAGTTTGGTTTCGCTGCAGCAGTTGGAGATTGTAATGCTCACATAGCCAGGATTACACCACCTCGTGTTCACGTATAGGGCGAGTCCTTCACAGAAGCACAGTAAACTGCATTCTCGGTAGATTTTATTCTTTTTCACCTACAGTAATACTTACGGTATTAATGTCATTTCAATGTTTTACAAAGAACCTCACTGACCTCGAGCACAACAAGGAGATTTGATATCAAAAGAGGAATACGTCAAGGAGACCAAGTCAGTCCGCTTCTTTTCTTACTAGCTGTTAATTACGATCACTGTATATTAAGAATAATGATACAACCTTATTTTTTTAAGGACTCTAATCAAATACCTCATGCCTTAAAAGCTGTGTCTTTTTTTTCTAGAGGCTTCAGGGTTATATTGACATTTTACATGTTGACTATTCATGATAATAATCAACTTTTATTTATAATATTCCAGTCAAAAAATGAGATCAAATACTTGGGAATATCTATTACAAGAAATTTCAGGGGCATAAAATATCATATTCAAGCTTCTTCTTCTTTCGGCTGCTCCCATTAGGGGGCGCCACAGCGGATCATCCGTCTCCATACCCCCCTGTCCCTACATCTGCCATCTTTCAACCCAACTACCTGCATTTCTTCCCTCCATAAACCTCCTCCTTGGTCTTCCTCTTTTCCTCCTTCCTGGTTTCTCCATCCTCAGCATTCTCCTACTGATATACCCCATGTCCCTCCTCTGCACATGTCCAAACCATCTCAATCTCACCTCCCTCACCTTGTCTCCAAAACATCCTACATGTGCTGTCCCTCTAATAAACTCATTTCTAATCCTGTCCATCGTCGTCACTCCTAATGAACATCTCAACATCTTTAGCTGCACCTATTATTTTTGAACTTTTATTTTATTATTTATTTATCTTTAATTGTTTTTATTGTTGTTCTTGAGTTTATGCTGTTTAGATTTATTGTTAAATGTGTGGAATCCTGATGATGATGATGATGATGATTACTCCTGTGTCGAAGACAGGACCTTTCCAATATGGCGGCCGTCATGCTAATGACGCATGCGCAACTAGAGGCAAGAATCACACGGTGTTCACATGCGCGCCGTCAGGCCAATTAGAGCCGCTCGTCGTTGTGCGCATGCGCACTCCGGTTGCCCCTTCCTTTAGACGGCAAAGGGTCTTTTTTTTTTTCTCTCTCTCTCTCTTCCAAACGAGTTCCTCCGCTGCGACAACACTGAGCGCAGGCGGAAAAAAATGAAATAAGATGGAAATATTTCTGGCGTCCAGACGGCGTTCCTGCTGAGCAGCGGACGGCGAACAGGTATTTATCCATCGATTTGTCGGCTTTAAGAATCACCGTCAAGCGGTTCCGGAATCCGTTTAGTTGACTTAGCTGGCTGGCTAGCTAGTGTGCTGAAGCGCGCGCACTTGCGTACTAAGTAGTGCGGAAGCGGCCCTGAGATGGCGCGCGCGCGCTACGCTGCGTCCTCTCTCGCGCACTACGTAGCAAGTGCGGAAGTCCTGGCAGAGGTTAACCAGCGGGAGGCGCTTCCTGATTTCTCCTCGTGTATTTTTTTTTTTGCCCTGAGCTCTGATATATACAAACACACACACACACACACACACACACACACGCTCTCTCTCTCTGTCGGTCTGTGTGTTTAGTTTTTGTGTTATTGATGTGACATGAATGAAAGTGTACTGAGTGATAAATGTGTCGATTGCCATCTTTGCTCTCAAAACGGTGAGCTTTTATTACTGATTGTTTTATTTTTATATTTTATTTAGCACAAAACATGGGCCTTTACCTAAGAAAACCCTACTGATAAAAGACTCGACTAAATAAATACGTTTTCAGCCTCGACTTGAACACTGAGACTGTGTCCGAGTCCCGAACACTGATTGGAAGGCTGTTCCATAACTGTGGGGTTTATAAGAGAAAGATCTGCCCCTGCTGTAGTCTTCATTATTTGAGGAACCAACAGAAAGCCACCACCTTTTGATCTAAGTAGGCGTGGAGGATCATACTGGTACAGAAGTTCACTCAGATACTGCGGTGCGAGACCGTTAAGTGCTTTATACGTCAGTAGTAATATTTTATAATCAGTGTGAGATTTGATTGGGAGCCAGTGTAGACTGATTAAAACAGGGGTGATGTGGTCATATTTCCTAGATCTAGTGAGGACTCTTGCTGCTGCATTCTGGACTAACTGAAGCTTATTTCTGCACTTACTCCAACACCCAGACAGTAAAGTGTTACAGTAGTCCAATCTAGAAGTAACAAAAGCATGAACTAGTTTTTCTGCATCCTCTAACGACATCATATTTCTAATTTTAGCAATATTTCTAAGGTGAAAGAAGGAGATCCTGGTGATATTGTTTACGTGAGACTCAAAGGAAAGACTCGGGTCAATAATCACACCAAGGTCTTTGACAGCCGTACACGCTGAAACAGAAACACCATCCAGAGATGCTACGTAATCTGAAAGTTTGCTTCTAGCTGCATGTGGTCCTAGTAAAAGTACTTCCGTCTTATCTGAGTTGAGCAGAAGAAAGTTATTAAGCATCCACTGTCTAATGTCCTTTACACACTTCTCAACACTGTTTAGCTGATCTCTCTCACCTGGCTTTGCTGAAATATACAGCTGTGTATCATCAGCATAACAATGGAAGCGAATCCCATGTTTATGAATAATTTCACCCAGAGGCAGCATATATAAAGAGAAAAGCAGAGGGCCTAAGACAGATCCTTGAGGAACACCATACTTTACATCAGAGAGTGTGGAGAACTCACCATTTACATCAACAAACTGATAGCGATCAGTCAAATAAGACCTGAGCCAAGAGAGAGCTGTTTCCTTTATTCCAACAACGTTCTCAAGTCTAGCAAGCAGGAGATGATGATCAATGGTGTCAAAAGCTGCACTGAGGTCGAGCAAAACAAGTAAAGAGACAAAACCCTGATCAGAGGCCAATAACAGTCATTTATCACCTTAACTAGCGCCGTCTCTGTGCTATGATGAGGCTAAAATCCTGACTGATACATTTCAAAAATGTTATTCATAAGTAGATGTAAGCAGAACTGCTGTGCTACAACCTTTTGCACAGCTGACAGGGTGAAGGTCAGGTTTCTTCATTAGGGGGTTGATAACTGCAGTTTGAAGGATTTTGGTACAAAACCAGTGCTAATGGAAGAGTTTATTATTTTTAAAACAGGTTCAATTACTTCTGGAGTGATCTGTTTGAGGAAACTTGTAGGCAAGGGATCGAGATTGCAGGTTGATGAATTAACTGTGTGTGTGTGTGTGTGTGTGTGTGTGTGTGTGTGTGTGTGTGTGTGTGTGTGTGTGTGTGTGTGTGTGTGTGTGTGTGTGTGGGTTGATCAGGTGTGGTATCCAGACTCAGGTGTTCCGGAGGTGGAGGAGGACGGTTTCTGTTCTCTCTGCTCAATGTGACAGAAGAGCAGGTTTTCTCCATGGCTCCAGAGCGAGGCAGATATGATTTCTACATCGGCCTGGCTTTGGCTATCAGCTCCAGTGTGTTTATCGGAGGAAGTTTCATCCTGAAGAAGAAAGGACTGCTCAGACTCGCTCGGAAAGGCTCCATGCGAGCAGGTAGTTTTTTCTCGGAAAGTTTTTTATGGTGGAATGTTTGGATTGTGTTTTTGAAGGTCAGATCTGATTTCTGGATTTATAATCTAGAAGTGTAAAAAGAGAGACTCTGTGTGTTGTGTGTGTGTTTGTTAAGTTTATCTTACTAATAAATCACATTTTGAAGATACTGTGAGCTCTCGATTGTGCAATGTTTAACATTTCATACATGCATACTGTCAGGGAGGATAAACTGGTTCTGTGTGTGTGTGTGTAAGAGTGTGTAAGAAATCTGTGGGGAGTGTGTGTGTGTGTGTGTGTGTGTGTGTGTGTGTGTGTGTGTGTGTGTGTGTGTGTGTGTGTGTGTGTGTGTGTGTGTGTGTGTGTGTGTGTGTGGCAGGCACAGACACTCCCTATTTCACAGGTTGATGGTGAAGGTGTGGCTCATTTGAGTATGTTGTAATCCACTTTACCTAATTCCTCACCTCTAACACTCATTCCTCTCTCTCTCTCTCTCTCTCTCTCTCTCTCTCTCTCTCTCTCTCTCTCTCTTTCTCTCTCTCTCTCATCCCTCACTCTCTCACACCTCATCCCTCTCTCTCTCTCTTTCTCTCACCTCATCCCTCTCTCTCTCTCTTTCTCTCACCTCATCCCTCTCTCTTTCTCTCTCTCTTTCTCTCACCTCATCCCTCTCTCTCTCTCTCTCTCTCTCTCTCTCTCTCTCTCTCATTCCTCACTCTCTCTCTCATCCTTCACTCTCTCACACCTCATCCCTCTCTCTCTCTCTCTCTCATCCCTCACACCTCATCCCCCTCTCTCTCTCTCTCTCTCTCTCTCTCATCCCTCACTCTCTAACACCTCATCCCTCTCTCCAGGACAAGGTGGTCATGCCTATCTAAAAGAATGGCTGTGGTGGGCGGGGCTTCTGTCCAGTAAGTCACCAGATAAATATTAATTTTTATTACTGATTTCATTGTTTTTCCTCCTGTTTATTCACTTCGGTGTGTTTATACCAAATCAATGTTCAGATATATATGAATATGCATGGGTATGCAAATTAGTAACACCACTGCATAAGTCATGGGAAGAGTCAGAATGTTAGGATAAAAAAGGTCACAGCGTACAGGCATGTATGGTTCTTCCCCAAACCTGTTCCAGCGTGACAATGCTCCTGTGCACAAAGCCAGCTCCATGAAGATCTGCTTTACATGAGGATGTTCAAAAAAGAACATACCAATCTTATGGTCAGGTGTTCCACAAACTGTGTGCTTGGATGAAAAATAAATATTGTGAGAAAATAGTTAGAAGGTTTTAAGATGTTTTTGGAGGAAAGATCTGTAATGCTGTGTGAACTGAACGTGTGTGATGGTGTGTGTGCAGTGGGTGCGGGTGAAGCTGCGAACTTTGCAGCGTACGCGTTCGCCCCGGCGACGCTCGTCACTCCGCTCGGTGCTCTCAGTGTGCTCGTGAGGTACGTCTCTCTCTCTCTCACACACACACACACACACACACACACACACACACACGTAAACTGTGTAGAACTTCAGACACTTAACATTGTACCTTTCTCTCTGATTTATTTAACAACCTCCAAATCTGTCAGAATGTTTTGGTGTCCAAACTGCGGCCCGTTATCCATTTTTAATTCTCCCGTATCAAAGTCTAAAAATATAACGGTCTGAGGCTCTTACTTAATATTTGCGCTTAAATCTATTGTACTTCTGGGTTGTGTTATGAAGGACATCCAGAGTAAAACGTGTCAAATCAAATACGCGAATCAGGAATCAGAATTTCATAGCGGATCGCTCGAGGCCCGGGTTACCAACGACCGCCACAGGTATCATTAACAACAGGGTACTGGTGTAAATTGTGCTACTGTTGTCTGAAGGAGGAGAAGGAGAGGAGGAAGACATCTACAGAGACGGCAGGGAAAGGAGAAGTGGAGGAGAGTGGAGGTTCGGGTTGGTACTTTAAATGTCGGTACTATGACTGGTAAAGGGAGAGAGGGAGCTGATATGATGGAGAGGAGAAAGGTAGAGATGTTGTGTGTTCAGGAGACCAAGTGGAAAGGGAGTAAGAGCAGGAACATTGGAGGTGTTTAAACTGTTTTATCATGGTGTGGATGGAGAGAGAAATGGTGTAGGGGGGATTCTGAAGGAAGAGTACAGTAAGAGTTTAGTGGAGGTGAAGAGAGTTTCTGATAGAGTGATGATCGTGAAGGTGGAAGTTGAAGGGATGATGATAAATGTCATCAGTGCTTATGCTCCACAAGTGGGTTGTGAGATGGAGAAGGAAAAATTCTGGAGTGAATTAGATCAAGTGGTAGAAGGTGAACCTAGAAATGATAGGGGCAGATTTTAATGGGCATGTAGGTGAAGGGAACAGAGGTGATGAGGACGTGATGGTGGGTATGGTTTTAAGGAGAGGAATGTGGAAGTGGAAAAGGCAGTGGTGAAGATGTTGAGATGTTCGTTGGGATTGACGACGATGGACAGGATTAGAAATGAGTTTATTAGAGGGACAGTGCATGTAGGACGTTTTGGAGACAAGGTGAGGGAGGTGAGATTGAGATGGTTTGGACATGTGCAGAGGAGGGACATGGGGCATATCAGTAGGAGAATGCTGAGGATGGAGACACCAGGAAGGAGGAAAAGAGGAAGAACAAGGAGGAGGTTTATGGATGTGGTGAGAGAAGACATGCAGGTAGTTGGTGTGAAAGAGACAGATGTAGAGGACAGAGGGGTGTGGAGACGGATGATCCTCTGTGGCGCCCCCTAATGGGAGAAGCCGAAAGAAGAAGAAATGTATTGTACTTCTGAGTTTCTCAACTAGGTGGTGCTACTGTCTTGAACAAGGCCAAGAAAGCAATCAAAGAAAAAATGTGCTCGGGGTCACCAGACATGGTGGAATCATAGAGACGAGTCAATCCGAGTCTGAAACTGAGAGAATTACCAGCCAACCTTTTTGTAAAAAATAAAATGAGAGCTGTGATGGAGGTTTTTTTCTTCAAACATAATTTACCTGCATTTGATTTTCACCAATATTATAGTGCATTAAAGTGAGGCAGTACCTCACGTCTAGTGAGTGTGTGTGTGGCCCTCAGGAGGGAAAGTTTGTACACCCCTGAATTAAACAATAAACCTAATGGTGTAAAAAGGAGGTGGAGGAGAGAGAGAGAGAGAAAAGAAGTGAAAAGAGAGAGACGTATACATTTATTTTCCTTTATTTTAAAACTACTACTTTATTCCATATATTCTGTTTATTTTATTGTTATCTTTGACTTTGTGACGCCGTTGTTATTGTCTGAATGTTTCGTGACCATGAAGCAGAGCTTTTAGCAACACGACCGTTCATATTTATCACGTGAATAAAGAAACCTTTATATTTAGAATCTTCAGAGAGAAGTGGAAAGATGGAGAAGAAAGAGAGAGAGAGATGTGGGAGAGAAAGAAAAAGAAAAATGGGGAGGAAGAGAGTGAAATGGGGATAAAGAATAAAGGCAGCGATAAAAGAGAAGGAAATAGAAGGAATAAAAGTGAGGCAGGAGAGAGAACGGAGTGATAGAAATGGGGGAGAAATGAGAGAGAGAGAGTGAGGTGACAGGAAGTTCATACTAAAACTCCTTATTGTCTTTTATTTATAAAAAGGTGATTATTGGTTTCTGGTTACTTTACGGTTTCCTCCTGAAGGTTCCTCCTATAGTTCCTTTTCAGTAATCTAAACACCAGGATGCCTCCCTTCAGACACACTGGAGTTTTCCTGTAATCTGTACACAGTAATAAAAGGTGGTGTTCTTGTTGTTGTTGTCATGGTTACAGCGCTGTACTTTCCTCCTACTTCTTGAACGAGAGGTTAAACCTGCACGGGAAGCTGGGCTGTCTTCTCAGCGTGCTCGGCTCCACCACCATGGTGATCCACGCACCGCAGGAGGAGGAGATCGACAACCTCAAAGACATGGCTGAGAAGCTGATGGACCCAGGTACAAGACCAGACTGGAGTAATGGTGTTGAAGCGATCTCGTGTTCCAGGTTTTCTGTAACTCTTTAGCTTTATGGAAGGAGTCTGTGGTTATAGTGAAGTGTGTGTGTGTGTGTGTGTGTGTGTGTGTGTGTGTGTGTGTGTGTGTCAGGGTTGCAAAGGGGCAGAACATTTCTGTAAACTTTCCATTTGGGAAATTTTGGCAATATTTAAAATTTTCTATATTACATAGTTCCCTGTTATGGGATTTTCCATTAAACGTTCCAGTTTAAAATTTCTGAAACCTTAGTTGCTATAGCAACAATCAGCTAACAATTAGGAATGTGATTAAGGGTTTTGTCTCCAGTTTTAAAGTGCTGAAGACGGGTTTAGTTGAAGGGGAAGACCGTTTATAGCTGCTATAATGAAAAGAGAACAGGAACTATTACAGGAACTTTATAGACATTAAGTGTATGAACAGATAAAAAAAGGAGGTGGTGTAAGAGACAACTTCATCGTCTCTTTCTTTTGTGCACTCAGGCTTCGTGGTCTTCGCCACCTTCGTCATCATCGTCGCCCTGATCTTTATCTGCGTGGTCGGCCCACGTCACGGCCAAACCAACATCCTGGTGTACATCACCATCTGCTCGGTGATCGGCTCCCTGTCCGTGTCCTGCGTGAAGGGTCTGGGCATCACCATCAAGGAGGTGATCGGCGGTCAGCCGGTGCTGAGTCAGCCGTTGGCGTGGCTGCTCCTGGTGAGCCTGGTGGTGTGCGTCAGCACGCAGATCAACTACTTGAACAAAGCGCTGGACATCTTCAACACGTCGCTGGTCACGCCCATTTACTACGTCTTCTTCACCACGTCGGTGCTCACCTGCTCCGCCATCTTGTTCAAAGAGTGGGAGCACATGGGCTACGACGACATCATCGGGACGCTCAGCGGCTTCTGCACCATCATCGTCGGGATCTTCCTGCTGCACGCCTTCAAGGACGTGAACGTCAGCTTGGCCATGCTGGCTGTCAGCATCAGGAAGGACGAGCGCAACGGAGCCGTGGCCAACGGCGTCGGCGGGGCGCACGCTCACGCCCTCTACGAGCGTCTCCGGGACGCCGACCAGGACACCGCCGTCGACTTGGAGGACAGAGACATGGGCTCCATCACCTTCGACAACGTCTCCAGGAGGAACGGAGGCATGGCGTCTTAGGTCCTCAACTCGGTATTCTATAATCTGCTGTGTGAAGGTTTAGTGTTTGGTTTTTTTTTTTGTTTGTTTTAAAATCTGAAGACAATCAAACGGACCCCACGATTGTTTTGTTTTTTTTCTCGTGACGACGTCGTGAGACTTCATCATTTTCCTCGTGTAGCGGTGAAGATACTTTTTAAAAAACCTTCACTCTGATCAGATGCACTGATTTCTCTTTTTTTTTGGGGCTCTTGTTGAAAAGATTGAAGCGATTTACTGCTTAATTGTTTTATTTATTGAATTAAAAATGAGATTACAAATCAAATACAAAAAAAGGCACATGTTTAGGCACTTGGTTTTTTTTTTCTTTCACCCAAAAAAACTTATTCCTGCGATGGTTCCTCCTCCGTCGTCATTCGGGAAAAATCAAAAAACACTTAAATAATCTCTTGGTGAAACAGTTATTTCCCCCCCCGACACACACACACACACCCCCCCCCCTTTGTAATAAGTATATAAAATGTAAATGATTAGAGGAAAAGAAGAAAATATGCTCGTTATATTTTTTCTGGAATAAGGCACATGTACTATACGTGTAACACCGTGTTTAAAATCTTCTCACCTCCCCCCACCCCCTACAATGTACTGTCTCCGTTATACAGAAACACTACAGGCTTTAATGATGGTGCAAAAAAACCATCTGCTCTGCCTGAACCCCACCATGATCAATGCGCTGGTGCGGTCTGAGCCAGAGCCCGCAGTAAATCTCAGTTGCTGGCGAGGGACTGGTGGATCGGCGGCTGGAAGCAGCGCACGTGTTCCACCGGCATGTTCTCGCCGTCGCCCGATTTCATGTACTTGTTCAGGATGGAGAAAATCTCGTCGTTCACGATCTGGTACTTGCGGATACGGTCCACCATTTTCTTCAAGGGCTGGACAGGAGGAGAAACGAGGAGAGTTCGGTTAGAACGTTGTTGATGTGGTGACTTTACTTGGACTGGGGGGACGGTTTTAGAACGGAGGGAGAAAAAATATATAGATGGAAAAGTCTGTGGAATCTAGAGAGAGTTAGGTGATCGATAAATGGGGAGAAAGAGACAGACGGAAGAACGTGTCATCATGACCATCGCACTCACCACACTCTTTATGATCTCGTCCTTGCCGTCGTGTTTCTGCACCTTCAGCAGGTGGTAGCTAAAGTCCAGGATGTCGAAGCGCCTCTGCTGCCCCAGCAGGGTGATGATCATGCAGCCGGCCCAGTTCAGCCCGTCGCCAAAACACTGCCTGGAGAACATCACCATCATCATCATCATCATCAGTGTGGGTCTGAATGTGTGTTAGAGGTGCATCACTCACTCCACGGTGAACTCGTGCGCTCCGACCGGGATGCAGTAGACGAACTGCATGGCGCTCCACAGCCTGTGAAACTCCACACACTCATCCACGTGCATCACACCGTTGCTAGGTAACGGGCCGCGCCAAATCGGGTCGTCCAGGAAACCGCGGATGCGCGACAGGATGACCTCGAACATGGACAGTCCGCAGCACAGACGCTCTTTGGTCAGCAGGTCGCCCTCACGAGCGATCGCAATTTGCTAAAGAGGAGCGAAAACGAAACAGTGTCACGCGGGTACAGGAAAATCATCAGCCGCACATTCACACAGAAATACACAGGGATGGAGGGATAGACAGAAATACACAGGGATGGAGGGATAGACAGAAATACACAGGGATGGAGGGAGGGAGAGACAGATATATACAGAGAACCAGGTAGATGTATATGGATGGACAGACACAAATAGAGCCTGAAACCCTGAGTAACACAAACTCACCTCGTTACTATGACAACTGACACAGGGTTGTGTGTGTGTGTGTGTGAGAGAGAGAGATCTGCCCCACCTGTGGAGTTCCCAGGCGCTCGATTAAAGGCACCATGTGCAGCGCAGTGTATTTTGCCTCCAAACGCTTCATCTTGGCGTCCAACCGCTCGCCCTCTGCACGCAGGAAGGGGCGGAGCTTACACAACTTTCACACGTATGACTCATTCACAACCAGCCACACACAAACACAGTGTCATACATACATATGTTCACGTACCTTTCACGTGAACCCTGGGGAGGATGTTCTGGAAAGGTGCAGCGTGCAGCAGGTCACACACTTCCTCCTGAGACTGCACATAAACACACAGAAATAAAACATCACCACCACCACAGTCATGTGTCTTATTCATACAACTGAGTATCTATGGGGTTAAGGGCCTTGCTTAGGGGCCCAGGAATGGCATCTTAGTACACACACAGTAACTGAAGCGTAGTGTGTTGAGTGAGGGCAAAAAAAAAAAAAAGAAAACTGTAAAAGTAAACTAAGGGGCTTTGAGATGAAGGACAGAGGGTGGAGATGTGGTCAGATATCACATGACTACAACACTTGTTCTAGACATGGTTATTATAGTGTGTGTGTTGGACGTACCAGGCTCTGTTCACTGAGCAGACAGAAGAGCACAGCGTTCCCCACCTCCCTCAGGTTCTGGAAGCATACGGTCTTCAGCTCAGCGTACTCCACAATGTCCTTCAGCTGGTGGTGGAAGAACTCCAAGATCCCTGTAGCACAGGACAAGCTCATGAAAAAACACACACACACACACACACACACACACACACACACACACACACACACACACACCTGGAGAGCCGTACTCGTGGCGTGGCAGGCGGCAGATCTTCGGCATCACCTCCATCAGAGTCCTCACATACTGCAGAATGGTGCCCTGGAGCTGTCATGGAAACAGGAAGTTAACCTGAAACCCACCTGAACCAGATCTTTCTCTCTCACACACTTAGTCGGAGTACTAGACCTGATCCTTACCAGGCTCTTGACCACCTTCAGCAGCTCCTCCATCACCACGGCGATGCCCTGGTACCCTAACAGTCTGCACATGGCCTTGATATGAGGAGGACCAACAAAGTTCCTGTAGAAACCGTATATGCTACTGTAGGCCAAGTTCAACGCCTGGGTGAGGAGAGAGAGAGGGGGGTGGGGGGGGGAGTTAGATTTGAGAGAGGGAGAGAAAAAGAGAGTGTCTCAGAGATTTGTCACATGACTTGTTTTTTATTCTTTAGATGTTCTGAATCATTTCCTGTTTTGTTTTTAATAATTTGGCAAAGACATTTATTATTTTGTCATTTTAATAAAGCAATCGGAATAAAATTTAGACAGAGTGTGTGAGTGTCTCAGAGAGACTGAGAGAAAGAGACGGAGTGAGTGTCTCAGAGAGACTGAGGGAATAGACGGAGTGAGTGTCTCAGAGAGACTGAGGGAATGAGACAGAGTGAGTGTCTCAGAGAGACTGAGGGAATGAGACAGAGTGAGTGTCTCAGAGAGACTGAGGGAATGAGACGGAGTGAGTGTCTCAGAGAGACTGAGGGAATGAGACGGAGTGAGTGTCTCAGAGAGACTGAGAGAAAGAGACGGAGTGAGTGTCTCAGAGAGACTGAGGGAAAGAGACGGAGTGAGTGTCTCAGAGAGACTGAGGGAATGAGACGGAGTGAGTGTCTCAGAGAGACTGAGGGAAAGAGACGGAGTGAGTGTCTCAGAGAGACTGAGGGAATGAGACGGAGTGAGTGTCTCAGAGAGACTGAGGGAATGAGACGGAGTGAGTGTCTCAGAGAGACTGAGGGAAAGAGACAGAGTAAGTGTCTCAGAGAGACTGAGGGAAAGAGACGGAGTGAGTGTCTCAGAGAGACTGAGGGAATGAGACGGAGCGAGTGTCTCAGAGAGACTGAGGGAAAGAGACAGAGCGAGTGTCTCAGAGAGACTGAGGGAATGAGACGGAGCGAGTGTCTCAGAGAGACTGAGGGAAAGAGACGGAGTGAGTGTCTCAGAGAGACTGAGGGAAAGAGACGGAGCGAGTGTCTCAGAGAGACTGAGGGAATGAGACGGAGCGAGTGTCTCAGAGAGACTGAGGGAAAGAGACGGAGCGAGTGTCTCAGAGAGACTGAGGGAAAGAGACGGAGCGAGTGTCTCAGAGAGACTGAGGGAAAGAGACGGAGTGAGTGTCTCAGTGAGACTGAGGGAAAGAGACGGAGCGAGTGTCTCAGAGAGACTGAGGGAAAGAGACAAAGTGATTGTCTCAGAGAGACTGAGGGAAAAAGACCAAGACAGACAGAGAGACTGAAGATGTTCAGACCTTTGAGCCGTAGAGGTATTGAGGCTGAGCGTTGGGCGGTTTGTCTCTCTGGAACTCCTGTGAGAACGGCATCACTGTACGAACAAACCTGAACACACACACACACACACACACACACACACACACACACACACACACACACACACACACACACACACAACTGCCATAAACAGATGTACATGTACATAAAACTCTTGTGTTTTCCCACGTTCCCGAACAGAAAGAAAAGACAGATATGCGAGTTGTCCTCCTGGTGCTCGTCCTCCTCAGTGGACTGTAGGTCTGATCTGGAGGAGGTACCTGTTGGTGGAGCCGTTGTAACAGTAGTTGGGCAGGAAGTCGTAGTTGAGCTCCCAGAAGACGTGCAGCGTGATCCTGCCGTACGGAGCAGATACGTTGTGATTGGCCTCACGGAACATGGCGTCCATACTGTCCAGGGTCAGGAACTTACTCAGGAGCTTGTGGGTCATTCGGTTAATGTCCATCAAGCCCTCCAACTCCTGATGGAGAGAGAGAGAGAGAGAGAGAGAGAGAGAGAGAGAGAGAGAGAGAGAGGATATGAGATATAGAGAGATAAAAATAGAAGGAATAAAGAAAGAAAGAAAGAAAAAGGAGAGAGAGAAAGGAAAAGAGATAGAGGATGGAGGGAGAGAGATGAAGACCAGCCGATGATGATGGCTGAGGTTCTTCAGCTGAAGGTGTAAGTGCAGAACGTACCACCATGGAGGTGAGGTCCTCGCTCTCGAAGCGGTTGATGGCCAGCTCGAGGGACTTGTAGAGCGCAGCAGAGACTCTCTGAGTGATGAGGCGGTTCAGATCGATGGAACGACCCAAGAGCTGCAAGAAACCACAATGTAGTTAAATATACAGACGTGGGTGATGATCCAGGTGGAGGTGTGATCTGTTCCAGGACGTTAGTGCACGATGTGGAGGTGAAGATCGGCCTGAGGTGAAGCGGAGAACATGAACACGGTGTACGGTTTCACATCTATTCATGGATCATCACCTTATGCCATGGTCACTTCCCAGCACTGAGGAGTCACTGATGTTCACTCACACACACACACACACACACACAAATATGAGTTCTGAATCCACACCTGGACGTGTCTCTGTTTCAGGAGCGTCTCATAGCGGTTGGACGGAGGCCAGGAAATATTGGCTCCCTGGTTTTTACATTCTGCTCGAAGTCTTTTATCCAGGAGTAAGCTGCAGACAAAAAGAAAGACTCAGTGTGTCTTTAAAAAACAAACCAAACATGTAAGACCAGTTCATGGAAGCCCATCCTTTCCCTTGCAAACACCAGGAATACCCCAGCAAACACCTTAGCAACAACCTGCATAGCCTAGGAAACATCAAGAATACCCCAACAAACACCTTAGCAACCCACCTGGGATAGCCTAGAAAACACCAGGAATACCCCAGCAAACACCTTAGCAACCACCTGGGATAGCCTAGGAAACATCAGGAATACCCCAACAAACACCTTAGCAACCACCTGGGATAGCCTAGAAAACACCAGGAATACCCCAACAAACACCTTAGCAACCACCTGGGATAGCCTAGGAAACATCAGGAATACCCCAGCAAACACCTTAGCAACCACCTGGGATAGCCTAGGAAACATCAGGAATACCCCAACAAACACATGGGTAGAGCTGCCACAAGTGATCAATAAAATCTTTAAGAATCTATAATGAAATTCGTAGTCACTGAATGTTGTTATCGATTAGTTGGGCTGCTGAAGTTACGGTTTAGTGCGACGGTAAGAATCACGGCCGCCTGTGAAAATGCCAGAGTACAGGGTCAACCTGCAGCAGGAACAAGAGTGTGTCCCAAGTCGTCCAAATCATGAGAGCATTTTATATTAAACGCAACAAAGAAAACCTGGAATCGTCCGATTATCAAAATAATGCTTAGCTGCAGACCCACTCTTAGAATACTCTATAAAACACCGGAAATACCCCAGCAAACACCTCGGTAACACTAGGAAACACCAGAGCAACCTCAAAAGATACTTTAGCAACCTCGTGGGATTCCCCAACAACCACCAAGCAATGCCTTAGCAAACTTCTGGAAAATCCTAGCAACCAACTGAGATACCATGGTTGTCATGGTATCTCAGTTGGTTGCTAGGATTTTCCAGAAGTTTGGAACTCCTGGGATTCCCTAGCAACCTCCTAGAACACCACTGCAAAAGCCTGGGATACCCAACCAATCTAATGGCACACCAACAGCCCAGTATTCAGCCTTGGTTTTTCTTCTTTCTTTCTTTCTTTCTTTCTTTCTTTCTTTCTTTCTTTCTTTCTTTCTTTCTTTCTTTCTTTCACACACACACACACACACACACACACACACACACACACACACACAATATACAGGAAATGATTCCTGCTCCTCTTTTTCCTCCCACCTTCCTGCCAAGACTTTGTAGTAGGCAAAAATTTGATCCGCGAGCTTGTAGACAAACTGATCAAAGCAGAGATTCACCTACAGGAAAATAAATAAATAAATAAATAAATTGTGAAGCTTCAGCAGTAACTGGTGTTAATAAATAGAAAAGACAATCGAGACGATGATGATGATGATGATGATGAGGTTACCTCGGCCTCGATCTCATCATAGAGGAACTGCTTCTTGAACTTGGTGAGAGCGTAGTGTGCGCTGTCGTTGTAGAGGTCCAGAGAATACAGAACGTACCTGAGGAGGGACGGAGAAGGTCTCAGTAACGCCTCGCTGAACGGAAAGTGGATTTTATAATAACAGTAAATGGGAACTAAATGTGGAATTGGACGTTCAAAAAAAGAAGCACATTGCAATCTTGTACTCGGGTGTCCACAAACTTTTGGTCCTACAGGGTACGGTGTATGGTAGAAAATTGTTTGGAAATCGTGATATGATATTTTCTTCGTATCGCTAGTGCCGTTAATCGATTTAATCCTGCTCTGATGTTACTGACTCCATCATGGAGGCTTCTTTCATGTCCAGGATGTGATCGGTGAGGATCCAGGGCATGGACATCTCGATGGGGAACTGGATACGGCGGCCCATGGTGAGCTCCAGGAAGAACTCGCGGAACCAGAGCTGGGAAAGATCACAGCACTGCTGCAGGGTGTCTGTAACGAAACACACAAAAACTTAATTTCCTTCTTCACTGACCTTCAATCAAATCTCTTGGGACTAAGGAGAGTTCCACCATGTCTCCTAAACTTCAGTACTAAAGCGTGTCTGGTAGCAAAAGCTCCAGTTTGTTCCTGGAGCGAGGATCTTACCGCTGAAGTTAAGCAGGTGAGTGTAAAAGAAGGATTCCCGGTGGAACTTCTCGATGTCCAGGATGGTCGGTCCTTCCAGGCCGCTGCGCAGCGTCTTCTTCGAGCCGCTCTTATCCGCGACCAGAGACTCCAGCATGGTCCTCACCATGTACAGCTGAATGAAGAGAGGGGGATCCGATTTAATCATAGCTACTAGTTTGGACGTTAATAACGTTCAGATGATTCCGAAGAAGGCACCTGAGTGCTGGAAGGACCCACGGCGCGACGGGGCACTTTGATATCGAATCCTCCCTTGGGATCCTTTTCCCCTCGCAGAGCGGGGTCGTTATGAGGCTCTCGTCCCGTCTCCCAGTCGCAGATGGTCTTACGGATGGCCTGGAGGACGCTGTAACAACAAAGGTCACCTTTAACATCCAAAGAGAACATCTAGAAGACCATGGAAAAAGAAATTCACGTGGGCTCTCCAGATTTGCGATCTTACCGCAACCAGAGATATTTTCAGATCTTGTGCTCCTACAGACCTTCTGACTCAAAAGCGATCATCATAAATGATCTTCTGACCTCTAACTCATGTCTCTTTCACACACACACTTTTGTAGTGCAAAAATAAAAACGATGAAATGAAACAAGACGTTCTTTTCCAGTTGTGTCTGCAGGAAGTTACAGCTCTACCTCTGCCATGTTAATCTGGATTCTATGTGACTCTCAGGACACGCCTCACTTTCACTAGTGTTGTGATATGACACAGATATTTTAAAAATGATGCATCGTGATACAAATGCCAACTTTTATCCAATACGTGCTTTTTTAAATCGATGCAGCACATCGTTAACACCCACACACACACACACACCTCTGGATGACGTTCTTCTTCTTCTTGATAGCCTGCCGCAGCGGGTCTCGCAGCGTGACCTGGGCGAAGTCCTGCAGGGCGGCGTAGATGGTGTGGCGAATGGCATGGTTGAAAACGCTTTCCATACGACCCATCAGCACCTGCAGCCCCTTTATCATGGCGATGACCTGGACCCGATCAGAACCAACAGCCACGGTCAATTAGAACCAGAGCTCTATCTGAATTTCACTCAAACACACACAGACAGTTTCTCAGACACTGACCTCTACCAGAGCGAACTTCTCTTCACTGGTGTAGTTGTATCTGGTGGCCCGTTCGTACTCCTCCGCGTTGTCGGGACAGTCCTTGTTGGAATATTTGTCTGTCGGATGCACCAGCTTCCACGAATACTGACAAAAAAGGAGCATCGCTGTCAGAAAATGTCAAAACCGTTTTAAAAGAATCTCCTCAGCCCAGGTTACTGGTACAAAGCGCTGGAACTGGAGATTCCTTCCATAAATATTATACAGTAATAGGCATGTAATAGCACACAAAGGTCATGGTTCGTTATGCACCACGGTTTTTAAGTCACGGTTCGGTACAATTTCGGGGTGGGGGTGCAAAACATTAAATTGCTTGTCAATTTTTTATTAATGCGATTTATTATTAATATTTGCAAACTATGACAGTTTACATTTTTAAAACAGTTTAAAATAAAATGCCTGTTTGATCAAATCATTTATAAAATATGTTGTAAGAGGAGGTCAAATAGTTGATTTTTCCATACCGATAGTTTTTCCGGGTCGCGCTAAACGATACGAGAGCGGCCTCTAGAGGCGATGCAATGCGCTGTTTATTTGAAGTGTCTTTATTCATTTTGGACGTATGTAAATGGTTTTATTTATTTGAAGTGTTACTTTTGTTACAGTTTAAAGGCATGTCTTTTATTTCCCCTTAAAATGTATAAATATAATTCATATATTCATATTTAGCACATTTTCGTGAACAGCTTTTCCCCCCCAACTATATTTTTATAATAAAGTTCAGTACTATTTTACATAGAGTGTTATGTTTGTTTTTTTTTATTCAGTATCCACTGTAAAAAAAATATTGACATCTGTATCGGTCCAACTCTTGTTGTGATTATGTAGCATTTGGACACACACACACACACACACACACACACACACACACACACACACACACACACACACACACACACACTCACCACTTCCATGACTTGAGCACTCCACTGAGAGAGCAGCTGAAGGCCCTGCAAGGCCAGGTCACTCAACTTCCTGTACTCAGTGTCCGTCTTCTGGGCCTCTTGGCGTCCTGATCCTGTCACCACCTACACACAAACACACAAATATTATATAATACATATATATATAATATGAACCAAATGGAAATGTAAACGTGTTTAAATATGACTCATTTGAATTATTAATTAATTTAGTAATTAATTAAATAATTTGATGTATTAATTGTTTAGCTAATTAAGTAAACAATTAATTAATTAACCAATTAATTGATCAATTAACGAATTATTGACGATCAAGGACACACACCTCATTGTTGCTGTAGCGAGCCAGTTCAGAGATGAAACGCATGTGATCCTCACGAATCTGAATCATCTGCTCGCAGATATTATACTGAGGACTGCTGCCTGTGGATGTACAAGACCACCTGGAACACACACACACACACATACACACAGGTGTGTCAGGTTTCAGTGCTACGTGTAATGAGGTCACATCACGTGAATCCTGTCAGGTTGTTCGGATGATGGTTTCTTACCTGGATTTGTTTTCTTCAAAGTGAGCGCTGGTTTTGATGTAACGTGAAAGCTCGATCTGCATGTCTCCAAACAGAGGAACCACCTGCAGCTGCTGCGGGGCACAACGGGGGCAAAAAAAAATTACAGAAGTCTAATCTGAAATACAAACAATCTTCTGCTGATGTGATGCACCGCTGTTAAGATCTGATTGTTATTATAGCAGCAAAAGTATTTGGACACCTGACTTTTTCACCCCAAAAACTTAGAGGCACACGACGTCTCAGGAAGCGTCCTACTGAACCTACCAAATGCCTTCGGGATGAATGAACTCTAAATGCTCCCCAGGCCTCCTCACCTACATCAGTACCTGACTTTACCAACACCCTGGTGGCTGAATGAATCTCCACAAATCTAGTTGAACATCTTCCCAGAAGAGTGGAGCTTATTATAGCAGGAAATGGGAACTAAACGTAGAACTTGGTGCATCACTCCGAGCGTCACACTGATACGCACCTTGAAAAACTTGTCGATTTTGGCGAGGTTGATCCTCTTCTTGGTGTCCAGTTTGTAGATGTTGCTGCTGTTTCCATCCATCAGGTACAACCCAAAGCCCATGACCTGGAGGACGGAGAGAAAAATCGTAATTAAAAATATTAAAAAGTCAAATAAAAAAGATTGTGTGTGTGTGTGTGTGATGCCTTACTTTGAGCAACATGTGCTTCTCCCCAGGGGTGAGGTACATCTTGTTCTCATAGTAGTCCACGCACAGGTTGACTATGTCAGCCAGGAGCTCTTCATAACCATTAATCACCTCTAACTGCTGCTGGAGAGACTGAGACACACACACACACACACACACACACACACACACACACACATTTAAACATGATATCTAGTAGACCATAGATCATACTAGAAGACTGAATCAGTGATCTGTGATACCTGTGTGATCTTGTTGTGGTTGGCCAGGAACATGGACAAGTTCTGAGACTCCTGAATAGATGATGGCTCAGACATTTTCCTCAGGAACTGTGCCGCTCTGTCGGGTAGAGGAACACGTTAGATCATCGCTACAAATAATAATAGTTTGAAATTTTATTCTATAACGCTGCTGAATTCTCGATTCTGATTGGCCGAAAATTATTCATTAGCGCACTGGAACTAAAACGTTAGCGTTGCTATAGCAACAGCTCCTCCGCAGGGATTTGGAGTCGTTTACAGAAGAAGTCACCAGTGCCAGATAACATAAAATCATTTTAATACCAAAAGCAGTGCCATCTAGTGGTTGCAAGCGGTACTTACAAGCATGTAAGAACATGCTACAGTAAGTTTGAAGCAGATGTTCATGAAGAGGTGGCTTTAAGCACTTTGTGTCATGTTGGAACAGGTTTGGGTCTCCTGAAGTGAAGGAAAAAAATTCCATGCAACCAAATGTATCCAGAGATGTGTGTGCTTACACAGTTTTCGGAGAAGGCGCACATGTTGTTGTAAAAGTCGAGTGTCCCAATACTTTTGACCACAGTTTTGGCGTTCCAAATCATTATTAGCATTTGGAAATTATTACTAATACAAATACTATCATCGCATACCGTTTGTAGGCCGAGTGGTCGTTCTTGACGCTGCATTTCATGTTCTTCAGCTCGTCCAGCACGGCAAACATGTTGATGAACTTTCCCAGGGTGAGCAGGTAAGCCTCGGATACGAAGTCTTTCCTGCGCTCGGCGTGACACAGGCGCCGCACCTCGCCGCAGAAACGATCGATCGCCGTGCGCTGAGAAGAAGAACAACCAAAAGAGTGAGTTTTTAATGATCTCCTGAAGCTCTTCCACGTCGACACACAGGGGTTTAACAGTACAAATCCACCTATCGTGGGCGGAATGAATGAAGGATAAGAGGAATTTATTTATTCATGAATAAATTAATCAATTGAATAATTAAACAAATGTATGCATTTAAGTAAATTGATTTAATTTGAGCCAATTTAATCAATATAATAAAATTTATTGCTTAGATTTTTTTTCTATTTTATTTTTTTATTTAAACCAGGCAGGGATTTAATTTAAAATAAAAACAATATTTTGTTTTTTTATTCTTCTCCGTAACTGTACTGAAACTGAACCGAGCCGTGAATTCTGTGTACCGTTACTCCATTTTTATTTTTTTTTTCAAACGTACCAACACTATCACCATGACAACAACCCGATGATGGTCAGTCGAAAGCCGTTACCTGGAAGTACATGAAGTTCATCAGCTTGGTGACCTCGGGCTCCAGAACCTCCACGGTTTTCTCGTAGATCTCCACCCTGTTGGGCTGCTCGTTACACTTCACCTAAAAGAACAGGTTGAAAAAAGAAAATGCAATACACACACACACACACACACACACACACACACACACACACACACACACACACACACACACACACACACACAGGGGTTGCAGCTATCGATTATTTTAATAATTAAATATTCTTCCAATTAGTCCATCGATTATTTTGAAATTAAAACCTGTGTAAACACACTTCTAAGATGTTTTCTTTATGTTTGAATCTTTGGAAACTGTCTGTGGTGTACTTTGGTCTGAATCTTCTCCTCACCGCTCACTGTTTTCTCTCTCTCTTCATTCTGCAGCGTCTCCTGTGTTACCTGTCCGGGGGTCTCGTTTATAAACGCCACAGCTTTTGTGTGAAGTGTTGAGCGAACTAAGAGAAAGGTTGATCCCACCCTCTCAAACCCACTACATTATCATTCATATCATTCAGATAACACACACAACCTTCACGTGGAAAGTTTATAAATGAGACCCCAGAACAGCTCAGACTTGGTGCGTCAGTAAAAACGGTCCATGGGGAAACACAGTGCTCCGTGTGTAGTTAAAGAGACTAAACAAAGAAAATAATTTGCCTCGATGCTTTTTTTGTATTCAAATTACTCAAATTACTTAAAGGAATCGTTTTAGCCCTGATATACATATATATAAATAAAGCAACTACAAGCAAAGTGGGAGCTGAGTGTGTGCCGAGTGTGTGTGTGTGTGTGTGTGTGTGTGTGTGTGTGTGTGTGTGCGTGTGTGCGCGTGTGTGTGCGTATGTGTATATTACCTGTGGGATGGCTCGGGAGCAGCTTCTCCAAGTGTAGAGCATTACAGCGTACTCCTGGCCCTCCTCCAACATCTCGTTCTGTACAGGAGTGAGACAGAGGAGACACAGAGGCGAGTTAGAGTGAGACAGGGGAGACACAGAGGTGAGTTAGAGTGGGACAGGGGAGACTCAGAGGTGAGTCAGTGAGAGACGGGAGATTTAGATGCGAGAGAGTGAGACAGAGACTCAGATGTGAGAGAGTGAAACAGGGGAGACTCAGAAACGAGTCAGAGTGAGACAGAGAGACTTAGAGGCGAGACAGAGTGAGACAGGGGAGACTCAGAGGCGAGACAGAGTGAGACAGGGAAGACTCAGAGGCGAGACAGAGTGAGACAGGGGAGACTCAGATACGAGTCAGAGTGAGACAGAGAGACTCAGAGGCGAGACAGAGTGAGACAGGGGAGACTCAGAGGCGAGACAGAGTGAGACAGGGGAGACTCAGAGGCGAGTCAGAGTGAGGCTTACCATGCTGGAGTGGACAGTGGCTTGCTCGATGTAGCGTGCGATTCCCGTCACAAAGGCGTTTCGATCTTCAAAGTTGGTGTTGAAGTTCGGCTGACGATGAAAAACATCAGTGTTTCACTTTTCAACCCAAAAATGTATTCTTTATTATATTATTATATATTAAAATTCATCAAAAAATAATAAATAATTATAAAAAAGTACATTTTACCATTTATTTCTAATATAACTTAAAATATGTACTTATTTATTTATTTTTATTATTTTTTCTTTTTACATTTAATTTACTTTTTTTAATTTTCATTTATAACCAAACAAATTCAACAACTACCAAACCCATTTATTTTTACACAAATATTTAGTCTATTTCTTTTAAAGAAGAGCAAATAAAATAAAAAAAATTATACTTTTAAAGGCACTTTTTGACAAATATTATTATATAAAAATAGTTAGTTTTTAAATGTTTCATTAGAGTACACAAAAAGGCTCATTACATATAAAATATAAACACAAGTACAATCATAATTTTGAGATGCATAAATGTCATTAAAAGTAAATACATTTTATAATTAATTTTTTATTTAAAATCTTAAATAAAACAAACTAAAGTCACCGTGTGTAATTACTAGAGTACAGTGTAGTGCGTGTAGTTTAATTACTAGAGTACAGTGTAGTGCGTGTAGTTCAATTACTAGGGTACAGTGTAGTGCGTGTAGTTCAATTACTAGGGTACAGTGTAGTGCGTGTAGTTCAATTACTAGAGTACAGTGTAGTGCGTGTAGTTCAATTACTAGAGTACAATGTAGTGCGTGTAGTTCAATTACTAGAGTACAGTGTAGTGCGTGTAGTTCAATTACTAGAGTACAGTGTAGTGCGTGTAGTTCAATTACTAGGGTACAGTGTAGTGCGTGTAGTTTAATTACTAGAGTACAGTGTAGTGCGTGTAGTTCAATTACTAGGGTACAGTGTAGTGCGTGTAGTTCAATTACTAGGGTACAGTGTAGTGCGTGTAGTTCAATTACTAGAGTACAGTGTAGTGCGTGTAGTTCAATTACTAGAGTACAATGTAGTGCGTGTAGTTCAATTACTAGAGTACAGTGTAGTGCGTGTAGTTCAATTACTAGAGTACAGTGTAGTGCGTGTAGTTTAATTACTAGAGTACAGTGTAGTGCGTGTAGTTTAATTACTAGAGTACAGTGTAGTGCGTGTAGTTCAATTACTAGGGTACAGTGTAGTGCGTGTAGTTCAATTACTAGGGTACAGTGTAGTGCGTGTAGTTCAATTACTAGAGTACAGTGTAGTGCGTGTAGTTCAATTACTAGAGTACAATGTAGTGCGTGTAGTTCAATTACTAGAGTACAGTGTAGTGCGTGTAGTTCAATTACTAGAGTACAGTGTAGTGCGTGTAGTTCAATTACTAGGGTACAGTGTAGTGCGTGTAGTTTAATTACTAGAGTACAGTGTAGTGCGTGTAGTTTAATTACTAGAGTACAGTGTAGTGCGTGTAGTTTAATTACTAGAGTACAGTGTAGTGCGTGTAGTTTAATTACTAGAGTACAGTGTAGTGCGTGTAGTTCAATTACTAGGGTACAGTGTAGTGCGTGTAGTTTAATTACTAGAGTACAGTGTAGTGCGTGTAGTTTAATTACTAGAGTACAGTGTAGTGCGTGTAGTTCAATTACTAGAGTACAATGTAGTGCGTGTAGTTCAATTACTAGAGTACAGTGTAGTGCGTGTAGTTCAATTACTAGAGTACAGTGTAGTGCGTGTAGTTCAATTACTAGGGTACAGTGTAGTGCGTGTAGTTCAATTACTAGAGTACAGTGTAGTGCGTGTAGTTTAATTACTAGAGTACAGTGTAGTGCGTGTAGTTCAATTACTAGGGTACAGTGTAGTGCGTGTAGTTCAATTACTAGGGTACAGTGTAGTGCGTGTAGTTTAATTACTAGAGTACAGTGTAGTGCGTGTAGTTTAATTACTAGAGTACAGTGTAGTGCGTGTAGTTCAATTACTAGGGTACAGTGTAGTGCGTGTAGTTCAATTACTAGGGTACAGTGTAGTGCGTGTAGTTCAATTACTAGAGTACAGTGTAGTGCGTGTAGTTCAATTACTAGAGTACAATGTAGTGCGTGTAGTTCAATTACTAGAGTACAGTGTAGTGCGTGTAGTTCAATTACTAGAGTACAGTGTAGTGCGTGTAGTTCAATTACTAGGGTACAGTGTAGTGCGTGTAGTTCAATTACTAGAGTACAGTGTAGTGCGTGTAGTTTAATTACTAGAGTACAGTGTAGTGCGTGTAGTTCAATTACTAGGGTACAGTGTAGTGCGTGTAGTTCAATTACTAGGGTACAGTGTAGTGCGTGTAGTTCAATTACTAGGGTACAGTGTAGTGCGTGTAGTTCAATTACTAGGGTACAGTGTAGTGCGTGTAGTTCAATTACTAGAGTACAGTGTAGTGCGTGTAGTTCAATTACTAGGGTACAGTGTAGTGCGTGTAGTTCAATTACTAGGGTACAGTGTAGTGCGTGTAGTTCAATTACTAGAGTACAGTGTAGTGCGTGTAGTTCAATTACTAGAGTACAGTGTAGTGCGTGTAGTTCAATTACTAGAGTACAATGTAGTGCGTGTAGTTCAATTACTAGAGTACAGTGTAGTGCGTGTAGTTCAATTACTAGAGTACAGTGTAGTGCGTGTAGTTCAATTACTAGAGTACAGTGTAGTGCGTGTAGTTCAATTACTAGGGTACAGTGTAGTGCGTGTAGTTCAATTACTAGAGTACAGTGTAGTGCGTGTAGTCCAATTACTAGAGTACAGTGTAGTGCGTGTAGTTCAATTACTAGGGTACAGTGTAGTGCGTGTAGTTCAATTACTAGAGTACAGTGTAGTGCGTGTAGTCCAATTACTAGAGTACAGTGTAGTGCGTGTATTTTAATTACTAGAGTACAGTGTAGTGCGTGTAGTTCAATTACTAGAGTACAGTGTAGTGCGTGTAGTTCAATTACTAGAGTACAGTGTAGTGCTTGTAGTTCAATTACTAGAGTACAGTGTAGTGCTTGTAGTTTAATTACTAGAGTACAGTGTAGTGCGTGTAGTTTAATTACTAGGGTACAGTGTAGTGCGTGTAGTTTAATTACTAGAGTACAGTGTAGTGTGTGTAGTTTAATTACTAGGGTACAGTGTAGTGCGTGTAGTTTAAATACTAGGGTACAGTGTAGTGTATGTAGTTTAATTAGTAGAGTACAGTGTAGTGTGTGTAGTATAAGTACTAGGGTACAGTGTAGTGTGTGTAGTTTAATTACTAGGGTACAGTGTAGTGTGTGTAGTTTAATTACTAGGGTACAGTGTAGTGTGTGTAGTTTAATTAGTAGAGTACAGTGTAGTGCGTGTAGTTTAATTACTAGGGTACAGTGTAGTGCGTGTAGTTTAAATACTAGGGTACAGTGTAGTGTATGTAGTTTAATTAGTAGAGTACAGTGTAGTGTGTGTAGTATAAGTACTAGGGTACAGTGTAGTGTGTGTAGTTTAATTACTAGGGTACAGTGTAGTGTGTGTAGTTTAATTAGTAGAGTACAGTGTAGTGTGTGTAGTATAAGTACTAGGGTACAGTGTAGTGTGTGTAGTTTAATTAGTAGAGTACAGTGTAGTGTGTGTAGTTTAATTAGTAGAGTACAGTGTAGTGTGTGTAGTTTAAGTACTATGGTACAGTGTAGTGTGTGTAGTTTAATTACTAGAGTACAGTGTAGTGTGTGTAGTTTAATTACTAGGGTACAGTGTAGTGTGTGTAGTTTAATTACTAGGGTACAGTGTAGTGTGTGTAGTTTAATTACTAGGGTACAGTGTAGTGTGTGTGTGTAGTTTGATTACTAGAGTACAGAGTAGTGTGTGTAGTTTGATTACTAGGGTACAGTGTAGTGTGTGTAGTGACCTGGTATATGAGTGATGAGGGCAGAGGCTCGATGCATGGCTGCTGGTCTGGAAGTGGAAGCTCCTCCAGCAGGTCCACGTTGGACAGAGCGTCCTCCAGAGACACGGTGGTCGTCATGATTCTACACATGAAAAAAAAAATAATAATTCTAACATCGAGACTTACATTGTGTAGCTAAAAGTGTTATGACACCCGACTTCTCCAGCCATATGTGCTTCTTCTCCAAACTGTTTGGAGACACAAAATAGTGTAGGATGTCTTTGAAAGCATGACATTTTCCCTTCACTTATACGAGCTGTTGCTATAGAAACGGCCGACACGGCTGTAGAGTCGGTCGCCGCATTCCTACACGGCGTGGGTGCGGGCGGAGATGGTGTTTTGTTTTGCGCTACTGTTCTAAAGCCTGTAATCAGCAGGTGTGGAGATTCTCGACATTCTGTAACCCTCGGGCAAACATGCGACTCGAATCAACCCCTGAAACGGCCTCACTTCCTTATTCAACTGCTAAAAATAGCTTTAAGAACAAGCGATGATCTTCGACATAAAAGGCGTTGAGGAAAAATGAGCGACTGTGCAAACGACATCAAACTGAAAACAATCAGCTGAGAACTAAACACGGTGTCTGTGTTTATACGTGTGGAGGTTTTTTTTCACGCTTTTTGAAACGTGTTAAAAAAAAAACACAAGAACTGTTGAGTGAATAAGTGGAAGAAAGTTCTGAGGAGTCCAAACGTGGCACTTTTGACTCTACAAAAAGAACTGGTGAACATGGAGGTGGACTAATGGTTTGGGGTTGTTTTAGAGCAGGGAAGGATGGAGACTTATTCTGGAAAATGAAAATCCTGAACCAACATGGCTCCTATTCCATACTTCATCACAATGCAGTTCCTGGACATCTGGACTCATAAACGAACGTCTGAACTCTGTAAGTGATATCTCTCATGGAACAACCTGCCCAGTCACTGCACCTAAATCCTACTGAACTGCTCTGGGATGAACCTCCAACTAGTGAAGAACATCTTTGGAGAGTTTTACAAGAGTCACAGCAACAAACTTAAAAAAAAAAAAAAAAAAAAAAAAAGAAAAGAAAAGAAAAAGAAAAAAAGGAAGAAAAAAAAGGGAAGTTTAGTAACCAGAAGTAACGTCTCAACAGACAGCAGGTCTGGTTACGAAGGCCATGTTGCAGCAGATCCACCACCAGTGTTTTACTGCAGAACTTCACACAATCAGTTATTAAAGGTGCAATAGATCCGTTTTTTTCTGTACTTCTACAAATATATACATAACAACAAGCAGGATATGAAGAAACAACAACTATTCCACAATAACATCAGCTCAAGTGTACAGCACGTGTAGACATCACCATCCTTCATCCATCCATCCATCATCCATCCTTCATCCATCCATCCATCCATCATCCATCCTTCATCCATCCATCCATCCTTCATCCATCCTTCATCCATCCTTCATCCATCCATCCATCATCCATCCATCATCCTTACATCCATCCATCCTTCATCTACTTACCACACAATTGACCAAAATCTATCTATCTATCTATCTATCTATCTATCTATCTATCTATCTATCTATCTATCTATCTATCTATCTATCTATCCATCCATCCACTTACCTCACAATTGACCAAATCTATCTATCTATCCATCTATCTATCTATCTATCTATCTATCCATCCATCCATCCATCCAACCATCCAACCATCCATCCACTTACCTCACAATTGACCAAATCTATCCATCCATCTATCTATCTATCTATCCATCCATCCATCCATCCATCCATCCATCCATCCATCCATCCACTTACCTCACAATTGACCAAATCTATCTATCTATCTATCTATCTATCTATCTATCTATCTATCTATCTATCTATCTATCTATCTATCTATCTATCCATTCATCCATCCATCCATCCACTTACCTCACAATTGACCAAATCTATCTATCTATCTATCTATCTATCTATCTATCTATCTATCTATCCATCCATCCATCCATCCATCCATCCATCCATCCATCCATCCATCCAACCAACCATCCGTCCACTTACTTCACAATTGACCAAATCTCTATCTATCTATCTATCTATCTATCTATCTATCCATCCATCCATCCATCCATCCATCCACCCACTTACCTCACAATTGACCAAATCTATCTATCTATCTATCTATCCATCCATCCATCCATCCATCCATCCAACCATCCGTCCACTTACCTCACAATTGACCAAATCTATCCATCCATCCATCCATCCATCCATCTATCTATCCATCTCTCTATCTATCTCTCTATCTATCTCTCTATCTATCTCTCTATCCATCCATCCATCCACTTACCTCACAATTGACCAAATCTATCTATCTATCCATCCATCCATCCATTTTCACTATTTAAACAGAAATATATTATGAGGAGGAGAACGGTTATGACGCTTCTCATACAAATCTCATTTTCAACAAAATAAACATCCTCAAACATCACCATGGAGACACACACACACACAAACACACACACACACACACACACACACACACACACACACACACACACACACACACACACACACACACACACACACACAACTTGAATCTGAATCTAAGTGATTGCAATCAGAATTTCCGCTGAGGATCACACTGATGCAGTGTGCTTTATATCAGGCTGTTTACACTGTTCACACACACACACACACACACACACACACACGCGCGCGCGCGCGCACAAGCGAACGCACAAGCGAACGCACACACACACACACACACACACACTCGCACGACAATTTCCTTCTGCATGTCAACGCTTTCACACATCTCATTTGGATGCAACACGTTCACGAGCAGAAACTTCAAAGCTGAGAAAACTGTAAACAGCTTTTCAAATTTCAGTGTGAGTCGATTTAACACACACACACAGATTCTCTCTAACACACACACACACACACACACACACACACACACACACACACACGCATTTCTAATGAGGGGGCGGGGCTAAACACAGTCCAGAAAAAAAACACTACTGTTAAACAAACTTATTATAACAGCAGTAAAACAAGCAGCACGTGGCAATCTCACGCTCACGTGTCCACAAACTTCTGACCGTACAGTGCATTAGTGTAGGGTTCAAAAACGTGTGGTGAAATCACGTCTGATGCAGAAACAAACCCCACAGATGAAGCAAATCTGGTTTACCACTAAAGCTCAGTCTTTAGACTCAGTTTCACACTAAAGCTCAGTCTTTAGACTCAGTTTCACACTAAAGCTCAGTCTTTAGACTCAGTTTCACACTAAAGCTCAGTCTTTAGACTCAGTTTCACACTAAAGCTCAGTCTTTAGACTCAGTTTCACACTAAGGCTCAGTCTTTAGACTCAGTTTCACACTAAAGCTCAGTCTTTAGACTCAGTTTCACACTAAAGCTCAGTCTTTAGACTCAGTTTCACACTAAAGCTCAGTCTTTAGACTCAGTTTCACACTAAAGCTCAGTCTTTAGACTCAGTTTCACACTAAAGCTCAGTCTTTAGACTCAGTTTCACACTAAAGCTCAGTCTTTAGACTCAGTTTCACACTAAAGCTCAGTCTTTAGACTCAGTTTAACACTAAAGCTCAGTCTTTAGACTCAGTTTAACACTAAAGCTCAGTCTTTAGACTCAGTTTCACACTAAGGCTCAGTCTTTAGACTCAGTTTAACACTAAGGCTCAGTCTTTAGACTCAGTTTCACACTAAAGCTCAGTCTTTAGACTCAGTTTCACACTAAAGCTCAGTCTTTAGACTCAGTTTCACACTAAAGCTCAGTCTTTAGACTCAGTTTCACACTAAAGCTCAGTCTTTAGACTCAGTTTCACACTAAAGCTCAGTCTTTAGACTCAGTTTCACACTAAAGCTCAGTCTTTAGACTCAGTTTCACACTAAAGCTCAGTCTTTAGACTCAGTTTCACACTAAAGCTCAGTCTTTAGACTCAGTTTCACACTAAAGCTCAGTCTTTAGACTCAGTTTCACACTAAAGCTCAGTCTTTAGACTCAGTTTAACACTAAAGCTCAGTCTTTAGACTCAGTTTCACACTAAAGCTCAGTCTTTAGACTCAGTTTAACACTAAAGCTCAGTCTTTAGACTCAGTTTAACACTAAAGCTCAGTCTTTAGACTCAGTTTAACACTAAAGCTCAGTCTTTAGACTCAGTTTAACACTAAAGCTCAGTCTTTAGACTCAGTTTAACACTAAGGCTCAGTCTTTAGACTCAGTTTAACAACAAAGCTCAGTCTTTAGACTCAGTTTAACACTAAGGCTCAGTCTTTAGACTCAGTTTAACCCTAAACACTAAACCTCAGTCTTTAGACTCAGTTTAACACTAAAGCTCAGTCTTTAGACTCAGTTTAACACTAAGGCTCAGTCTTTAGACTCAGTTTAACCCTAAACACTAAACCTCAGTCTTTAGACTCAGTTTCACACTAAAGCTTAGTCTTTAGACTCAGTTTCACACTAAAGCTTAGTCTTTAGACTTGGTTTAACAACAAAGCTCAGTCTTTAGGCTCAGTTTAACAGTAAAGCTCAGTCTTTAGACTTGGTTTAACAACAAAGCTCAGTCTTTAGGCTCAGTTTAACCCTAAAGCTCAGTCTTTAGACTCAGTTTTAATTGTTAAATCTGGGTTCTACTAAGCTCTCTAGAGCTCCTTCACACATTTATACCAGACTTTTCTCCACAGTGGTGAGGAATCCTGACTTCTTATTGGTCCAGAAGTTTCTGTGGAGTTTATAGAATGAGTCTCCAGTGTCAGGGGTTGAGCCGTGACTCTACAGGACACAGGAGGGAGACGGAGAGGCCCAGTGATGGACAGGGCGTTTATAGCTGCTATAATGTAAACGAAAACAGGAGGAAATCGTCTCATGGACGTTAAATGCAACTAAAAAACACGTTCTGTTTTGTCCATAATGAGCCAAAATACTACTTCAGTAATGAAGAAAAATTTATTTGACTTTTTGTTTGAACACAAAGTGAAAAACGGGTATTTTTGGCTGGTATTTGGTTTGTATTTGACTAAACTGAGGCAGGACTGGGAGGAGACTGAGGCCTCGGAGGCTCCTGGGCTTCACCCAAACCGAACAAACCCGCACTTAACTCGCTTATTTTAATACTTTGACGCAAAAACACTCGTTTTAAGGACTTTTTCAGAATTCAGCATTTGTAAGAAGGTAAAACACCACCGAAAAGCACAAAACCAACACCTGAACAGAGGTTAGCAAAACTTTTTTCGTGCTGCTAAATCGGATACCCACCCCGAAATCTTTCCTCAGGGATCAACCGATGAAGTCCCGGAGAATTAAACCTCCATGAGCCAAACCCGAAGCGAGGACAAAACTCCCTCCTGGAGTCCGGATTATTCCCCGAGAACTCGGTGTTTGTATTTGCGATCAAAAACTTCGCTGTGAACCGCGACGGAATCCTGCCTTTTCCGCCTCGACACCGACACACAAGGCGGCGGTCGGGAGGAGTTCCCGTTTCTCTCTCTACAGGAAAACTCAACAGGAAACTCCACCGCCATGCCGCGCACCGTCCACAAGAGGGCGCTGTTTTTAAAAAGAAAATTTTATTTAGCTTGTCAGTTTCAAAGTGCAACCGCCAGGTAGCGACATTTCCCCCTTTTTACACACCACTAAGTAATCGATCAGAATTAGTGCTGGGGAAGATGAGATCATTTTGAAGACTAGTGAATCTTTTTTTGTCTTTTTGTCCCTTTGATCAGAAATAAAACAAAATGGTACATTTTCAATAAGCAGATCATCCAACACGTCTACATACACCAACTTTGTCTTCTTCTTCTTTCGGCTTTTCCCTCTAGGGGCGCCACAGCGGATCATCCGTCTCCATACCCCCCTGTCCTCTACATCTGCCTCTTTCACACCAACTACCTGCATGTCTTCCCTCACCACACCCATAAACCTCTTGGTCTTCCTCTTTTCCTCCTTCCTGGTGTCTCCATCCTCAGCATTCTCCTACTGATATACACCATGTCCCTCCCCTGAACATGTCCAAACCATCTCAATCTCACCTCCCTCACCTTGTCTCCAAAACCTTTTCAGTGGCAAAAGTCACTGACTTATGTTTTAATATAATTCTATTATAGTCTTAATACAGTCTTCATTTTATTGTGTTTTGCTTTGCATGGAGCAGCAACACCGAGTTCAATTTTACATTTAAGGTTCTTTCTGATCAGATTTTATTTACATTTATGGCATTTAGCAAAGGTATAGTTGTGGTATGACGAAGTCTGGTGTGTCAGAGAAGTATGTGAGGGTGGTGCAGGACATGTATGAGGACAGTGTGACAGCAGGGAAGTGTGCAGGAGGAAAAACATACTGGTTTAAGGTGGAGGTCAAACTGCATCAAGGATCGGCTCTGAGCCCTTTTCTGTTTGCAGTGGTGATGGACAGGTTGAAGGACGAGGTCAGACAGGAGTCTCCGTGGACTATGATGTTTGCGGATGATATTGTGATTTGTGGTGAGAGTAGGGAGCAGGTGGAGAAGAGCCTGGAGAGGTGGAGGTACACGCTGGAGAGAAGGGGAATGAAAGTCAGTAGGAGTAAGACAGAGTACATGTGTGTGAATGAGAGGGAGGGCAGTGGAGGGGTGCGGTTGCAGGGAGAAGAGGTGGAGAAGGTGAAGGAGTTCAGGTACCTGGGGTCAACAGTGCCGAGTAATGGAGAGTGTGTTAGAGAAGTGAAGAAAAGAGTGCAGGCAGGGTGGAGTGGGTGGAGAAGAGTGATAGCAGGAGTGATTTGTGATAGAAGAGTATCTGTGAGAGTGAAAGGGAAAGTTTATAGGACTGTGGTGAGACCTGAGATGTTGTATGGATTAGAGACAGTGACATTGAGTAAAAGACAGGAGGTGGAGCTGGAGGTTGCAGAGCTGAAGATGTTGAGATGTTCGTTGGGAGTGACGACGATGGACAGGATTAGAAATGAGTTTATTAGAGGGACAGCACATGTAGGAGGTTTTGGAGACAAGGAGAGGGAGGTGAGATTGAGATGGTTTGGACATGTGCAGAGGAGGGACATAGGGTATATCAGTAGGAGAATGCTGAGGATGGAGACACCAGGAAGGAGGAAAAGAGGAAGATCAAGGAGGAGGTTTATGGATGTGGTGAGGGAAGAAATGCAGGTAGTTGGTGTGAAAGAGGCAGATGTAGAGGACAGGGGGGTATGGAGACGGATGATCTGCTGTGGCGCCCCCTAATGGGAGAAGCTGAAAGAAGAAGAGGAGAAAGCAAAGGATTCACTAGGATCTGAACTCATGACCTTCCGATCCAGAGTCCAAATCCTTTACCACTGATCCGGGGTCAAAATAATCCACCGTAAAGTTTTCAGAATCATCACATGCATCTTTATTTATTTATTACTGTAAATTTGAGGCTGTTACTTTAACCATTCAGATTGCGGTTTGCTGACTCCGATGCCCTCTAGAAAGCGTTTAAACACATCAGCATGTTCAGTCAGAGATCAGGCTGGTCAGAGCTCGCAAACCACATCTGTAGCAAACTGCACAAGCTCGAAAAAATGTGTGAACTTAATAGCTGCTTTTTCATTATGCAATTGATGAAGGAGAAGAAATAGAATTGGTCGCAAACAGGATCCTTTAAGTTCTGTAAAGGTGTGAAGTGAAGCCTCCATGGATCAGACTTGTACGTTCATCAAGTCTGATAGATGCTCAATTGAGATATTCAGTGAATTTGGAAACTTGAACTTATTAAACAGTGCAGAGGATTCTATGGCAATCATCATGTTCCTCAAACTGTCCCTGAACAGCACTGGGGGTTCCACGATGTTGGTCATGTTCCTTAAACTGTTCCTGAACTGCACCAGGGGTTCTACAATTATCATCATGTTCCTCAAACTGTTCCTGAACAGCCCGGGGGATGGGGGGGTTTACAATTATCATGTTTCTCAAACTATTCCTGAACAGCACTGGGGGTTCTACGATGTTGGTCATGTTCCTCAGACTGTTCCTGAACAGTGCAGAGGGTTCTACAACGATGTTCATGTTCCTCAGACTGTTCCTGAACTGCACTGGGGGTTCTACGATGTTGGTCATGTTCCTCAGACTGTTCCTGAACAGTGCAGAGGGTTCTATGATGTCGGTCATGTTCCTCAAACTGTTCCCGAACTGCACAACGGCTTCTACAATGATTGTAGTCATCATCTTTGAACCTTTTCTAAATGGTGTAGGGGATCTACTATGACATTTACGTAGATGGTACATAATTCAGATTAACCAGGAACCAGTGCTTCCCAGCATCACCACTTACTCCACCAGCTTCCCTTTTTCCTGTAGCACAAACTCATTTGTATGCATTTTTTTACATTTGTTGTTACCTTAAAAAAAATATACACACCACAAATACTCAGGAAAAATCACAGGTTCACATGGATTTATTGCACATAAACATCAATAATGCAAGAAATAAACAATATTTTAATGTACACACACACACACACACACACACACACACACACACACACACACACATATATATATACACATTATTCAGCACCTGGACACCTCCATACGTAACAGTGTGATTTCATACACGTTGGACGGCGTGAAAGAAACGTTCATTTGAAAGCTTTTAGCTGAACAGAAAAGACTTGTGCAGGGATGAGAGACACTTCACCGCTGAAGAAGCTCTGTTGTGCGATCGCTCACTTCCTCCTCTGCAGTATCGCCCCAGATGTTTGCACACACTGATAAAGCAGACGCACAGCACACATGCAGCACTACAGCGCCGCCCTGTTGGTGAGTAGTTAACACTGTTCAAAGCCTGCCATCAGAGACAGAGCGAGAGACTCCACTGGGGGAAAAAAACACAACAGCAGTGGAATAGAGTTAATATAAAACGAGTTCAGACCCAGAAAAAAAACACAAAGAATTAGAATGTTCTAAACCTGGTTACTATAGACTTGAATTAGAACTTCATACACCTGGATACTACAGACCAGATTTGACTTTTCATAAACCTGGTGACTACAGATCTAAACGAGAAATTCATACACCAGACTACTACGACCTGAACTCTTTTCTATCCCAGGAATTCTGGACGGAATTCTGTAAACCTGCTTATTATACAATTTAATCCGATCTTTTTGAAACACAGCAATCAATTGCAAGTGCAAAAAAAACGAAAAAAAAAAAAAAAAAAACAGCAGCTTTGCAAATGTGGAAGTCAGAGTGCAATAAAACATCTGTGACTCATTAATGAGGAAGCGGATTGAACCCAGAAGCGAACTCACGATGAGGAAACGATCCTCTGCACACGGCTTTGTTCAGAATGGTCACTAGGAACATGTGGCAGTTCTTAAAATCGGACTCCATTTTGTTGATCGACTCGATCCTGAAATGCAGAAAAAAGTATTTTAAATTGTTATAAACCACAGTATAAAAGAAGATGAATAAAAATACATGCACTGTTATACAATAATGATTTGTTAAAGAGTGCTTTGGGCTTCTTATCACCTTTAAACTCATTAAAACTACCACGACGTATGAATATGCACGAGTATGCTAATTAGGAACATTGTTCTCGGGTTCCGCAAATAGCCCGTAAGTACCAGAAGTCCATCTGTCTGCTCTTTGGATGGAGTTCACTTCAGTTGCAAACCATTTCCTCTATGAGGTTACAGCTGAGGGTTCAAACTCCAAGAACCATGAAGAGGGATTTAGTCTGTAATTAATATCTACAGTCTCGTATAATGACTCAAGGCTATAATTAACATCAAATATCACATTCAAATATCCACCAGTGAACAGCTGACAACATGAACACTGAAGATGATACAATAAATGGACATTCGGTGTCACCCAGATGTGAATGGGTTCCCTTTTAACCCCGGTTCCTCTTTAGGTTTCTTTCTCATACCATCTCAGGGTTTTAAAATAAACATAAAGGGACGGCTTTATGAAGATAAGATTTATATTCGTGATCTATTTATTTATGTAAGAATTTTGGAACAGTGTCAATTGTTACTAGTTCTATATAAATAAAATGAACTGAAATGCATTTCAGCGTAACCATGGTGACCATTTTCTGTGTTCGATTTTGTTCATCATTTAAAAATCAACATCAAATTTGCATATCAGCCACATGCTAATAGCCTTTATTGGGATTTAATCAACTTACATTAACACAGTAGTATATTAATGTTTCAACCTCTTTTTTGTATTTAGTACTTTAATTAAAAAGAGGTTCTTTTTAAAAACATATTTAGACTTACTTCCACGCCCCGAAGCCGGCCTGCCACCGGTCAGAGAAGATGAGAACCAGATTGAGGACCTTCATGATGGCTTCTTTCACGAAACTCACCTGAAACCAAACGATAACATTCGTTTTGCTGTTCATTTCTTATGACATGTTCGACTACGTATACATAAATATATAATATATATGAATAATAATGAAGTGTTACAAACTCAAACACACACTCAAGGACTACTTGAGCTACTGTATGTAGCTCTGTGTTCTGTCGTGTAGCTCAGTGTTCTGTCGTGTAGCTCAGTGTTCTGTGTGTAGCTCAGTGTTCTGTGTGTAGCTCAGTGTTCTGTCGTGTAGCTCAGTGTTCTGTCGTGTAGCTCAGTGTTCTGTGTGTAGCTCAGTGTTCTGTCGTGTAGCTCAGTGTTCTGTCGTGTAGCTCTGTGTTCTGTGTGTAGCTCTGTGTTCTGTGTGTAGCTCTGTGTTCTGTCGTGTAGCTCAGTGTTCTGTCGTGTAGCTCTGTGTTCTGTGTGTAGCTCTGTGTTCTGTCGTGTAGCTCAGTGTTCTGTGTGTAGCTCTGTGTTCTGTGTGTAGCTCTGTGTTCTGTCGTGTAGCTCAGTGTTCTGTGTGTAGCTCTGTGTTCTGCCGTGTAGCTCTGTGTTCTGTGTGTAGCTCTGTGTTCTGTGTGTAGCTCTGTGTTCTGTCGTGTAGCTCAGTGTTCTGTGTGTAGCTCAGTGTTCTGTGTGTAGCTCAGTGTTCTGCCGTGTAGCTCTGTGTTCTGTCATGTAGCTCTGTGTTCTGTCATGTAGCTCTGTGTTCTGTCATGTAGCTCTGTGTTCTGTCATGTAGCTCTGTGTTCTGTTATGTAGCTCTGTGTTGTCGTATAGCTCTGTGTTCTGTCATGTAGCTCTGTGTTCTGTCATGTAGCTCTGTGTTCTGTCATGTAGCTCTGTGTTCTGTCATGTAGCTCTGTGTTCTGTCATGTAGCTCTGTGTTCTGTCATGTAGCTCTGTGTTGTTATGTAGCTCTGTGTTGTGTTATGTAGCTCTGTGTTGTGTTATGTAGCTCTGTGTTGTGTTATGTAGCTCTGTCGTGTAGCTCTGTGTTCTGTTATGTAGCTCTGTGTTCTGTTATGTAGCTCTGTGTTCTGTTATGTAGCTCTGTGTTCTGTCATGTAGCTCTGTGTTGTGTTATGTAGCTCTGTGTTGTGTCGTGTAGCTCTGTGTTCTGTCGTGTAGCTCTGTGTTCTGTCGTGTAGCTCTGTGTTCTGTCGTGTAGCTCTGTCGTGTAGCTCTGTGTTCTGTCGTGTAGCTCTGTGTTCTGTCGTGTAGCTCTGTGTTCTGTCGTGTAGCTCTGTGTTCTGTCGTGTAGCTCTGTGTTCTGTTATGTAGCTCTGTGTTCTGTCGCGTAGCTCTGTGTTCTGTCGCGTAGCTCTGTGTTGTGTTATGTAGCTCTGTGTTCTGTCGTGTAGCTCTGTCGTGTAGCTCTGTGTTCTGTCGTGTAGCTCTGTCGTGTAGCTCTGTGTTCTGTCGTGTAGCTCTGTGTTCTGTTATGTAGCTCTGTGTTCTGTTATGTAGCTCTGTGTTCTGTCGTGTAGCTCTGTGTTCTGTCGTGTAGCTCTGTGTTCTGTCGTGTAGCTCCGTGTTCTGTTTTGTAGCTCTGTATTTTGTTATGTAGCTCTGTGTTCTGTTGTGTAGCTCAGTGTTCTGTCGTGTAGCTCAGTGTTCTGTCGTGTAGCTCAGTGTTCTGTCGTGTAGCTCAGTGTTCTGTCGTGTAGCTCAGTGTTCTGTCGTGTAGCTCAGTGTTCTGTCGTGTAGCTCTGTGTTCTGTTATGTAGCTCTGTATTTTGTTATGTAGCTCTGTGTTCTGTTGTGTAGCTCAGTGTTCTGTCGTGTAGCTGTGTTCTGTCATGTAGCTATGTATTGTGTTATGTAGCTCTGTGTTCTGTTATGTAGCACCAGGCTATAACTACACAACACAGGCCACTCTGTATAAATGATATATTTAAGTGTAAGTATATATAATATAAAACATACGAGTGTTGAACTGTTATTGAAAAATAATGAACTGCACTTCCCTGGGTGTTTTATTTTTATACACTACTGCACAGTATTTTACTAATTACGATCTCCTAATTCACCATAGCAACCAGACCAAAAAAACAAATGCAACAGACGACTTATCAGAGAAGCGTTAGCGTGAGGTGCACCTTCTCTCTGAGAAGACAGCGGTCATGGATAGTGGACAGATATCTGTAATGGATCTTTATGAGCTGATCCAAATCTTTTGCCTCCTGCACTTGGTGCTGAAACTCCAAGCCTGTGCTGTGTAAGATCTAGAAAATGGACGGATATGAGCCTGTTAAATATCTGACAAGAAATACAAAAGATACAGCATCTGCTTGAAGAAAAAAAACACACCCTGGTCATGATGTAGTTGTGAAGACTGTTAACAAAATGCATTAGTTTGACCCTCAGGAGAAACATCCTGTGGATCTGCTGGTGTATCGGTTCCTGGGGTGTGTGCTCTTCAGAAGGACTAGCTTCATGCCGCTTCGCAGCTACTGTCAAATCTGTCAAATGGCAAATACAGTGTTTGTATTTTTTTTTAAACCTTTCACAACTACCAAAGACCTGAATTAGAACTTTATACACCTGAATTACTGTAGACCTGGATTAGAACTTTATACACCTGAATTACTGTAGACCTGAATTAGAACCTGAATACACCTGAATTACTGTAGACCTGAATTAGAACTTTATACACCTGAATTACTGTAGACCTGAATTAGAACTTTATACACCTGAATTACTGTAGACCTGAATTAGAACCTCAATACACCTGAATTACTGTAGACCTGAATTAGAACCTCATTACACCTGAATTACTGTAGACCTGAATTAGAACCTCATTACACCTGAATTACTGTAGACCTGGATTAGAACTTTATACACCTGAATTACTGTAGACCTGAATTAGAACTTTATACACCTGAATTACTGTAGACCTGAATTAGAACTTTATACACCTGAATTACTGTAGACCTGAATTAGAACTTCTATACACCTGAATTACTGTAGACCTGAATTAGAACTTTATACACCTGAATTACTGTAGACCTGAATTAGAACCTCTATACACCTGAATTACTGTAGACCTGAATTAGAACCTCAATACACCTGAATTACTGTAGACCTGAATTAGAACCTCAATACACCTGAATTACTGTAGACCTGAATTAGAACTTTATACACCTGAATTACTGTAGACCTGAATTAGAACTTTATACACCTGAATTACTGTAGACCTGAATTAGAACTTTATACACCTGAATTACTGTAGACCTGAATTAGAACTTTATACACCTGAATTACTGTAGACCTGAATTAGAACTTTATACACCTGTATTACTGTAGACCTGAATTAGAACTTTATACACCTGAATTACTGTAGACCTGAATTAGAACTTTATACACCTGAATTACTGTAGACCTGAATTAGAACCTCAATACACCTGAATTACTGTAGACCTGAATTAGAACTTTATACACCTGAATTACTGTAGACCTGAATTAGAACTTTATACACCTGAATTACTGTAGACCTGAATAAATACTTTATACACCTGAATTACTGTAGACCTGAATTAGAACCTCAATACACCTGAATTACTGTAGACCTGAATAAATACTTTATACACCTGAATTACTGTAGACCTGAATTAGAACTTTATACACCTGAATTACTGTAGACCTGAATAAATACTTTATACACCTGAATTACTGTAGACCTGAATTAGAACCTCAATACACCTGAATTACTGTAGACCTGAATTAGAACTTTATACACCTGAATTACTGTAGACCTGAATTAGAACTTTATACACCTGAATTACTGTAGACCTGAATAAATACTTTATACACCTGAATTACTGTAGACCTGAATTAGAAACTCAATACACCTGAATTACTGTAGACCTGAATTAGAACTTTATACACCTGAATTACTGTAGACCTGAATAAATACTTTATACACCTGAATTACTGTAGACCTGAATTAGAACCTCAATACACCTGAATTACTGTAGACCTGAATAAATACTTTATACACCTGAATTACTGTAGACCTGAATTAGAACTTTATACACCTGAATTACTGTAGACCTGAATAAATACTTTATACACCTGAATTACTGTAGACCTGAATTAGAACCTCAATACACCTGAATTACTGTAGACCTGAATTAGAACTTTATACACCTGAATTACTGTAGACCTGAATTAGAACTTTATACACCTGAATTACTGTAGACCTGAATTAGAACTTTATACACCTGAATTACTGTAGACCTGAATTAGAACTTTATACACCTGAATTACTGTAGACCTGAATTAGTACTTTATACACCTGAATTACTGTAGACCTGAATTAGAACTTTATACACCTGAATTACTGTAGACCTGAATTAGTACTTTATACACCTGAATTACTGTAGATCTGAATTAGTACTTTATACACCTGAATTACTGTAGACCTGAATTAGAACTTCTATACACCTGAATTACTGTAGATCTGAATTAGAACCTCAATACACCTGAATTACTGTAGACCTGAATTAGAACTTTATACACCTGAATTACTGTAGACCTGAATTAGAACTTTATACACCTGAATTACTGTAGACCTGAATTAGAACTTTATACACCTGAATTACTGTAGACCTGAATAAATACTTTATACACCTGAATTACTATAGACCTGAATTAGAACTTCATTACACCTGGTTATAGATCTATAACTCAAATTCTCACAGGTCAGAAACACACAGATCACTGTAACACTGTAATTACTCACCGCTGAACCGCAGCGTATCCAGACTGTACTTGGCCCATTTAATTTGCAGAAGCAGCAGGAAAACCTGATTGTAGATTTTCTGACACTCTGAACTAATAACAATATCGACAGGCCATGGAACCTGCCAAACAAAACAAAGACATTAAATATAGAAATAAATAAATATAACAAAATTATTAGCACTCAACAGTCCTTACCTTATAACTTAGTGTGAGACCATCGAGGTTATTGATTGGCTGTTTTTTCTTTGTAGGATCAATTGCCTCCAGAAAGATTGATAATCTACAGAGAACATGGAAGTGAGACACAGATATAACCCAAACTGTAGTTTAATGTTGTAATGCATTACCTGCTGCTGTCCTCCGGGTGGCGCTGTCCCACAGCCTCCTGTAGCTGTACGTTGAGGAACGCCAGCTGCTGCCAGCTTTCCTTCTCCAAAACCTTGTCAAAGATGGCAGTGTAAAAGTCATACATGGTGTCACCAGCTTCCAACAGGAAGTAGTTCCTCATGGCCTGGAGGTATCCCAGGAGCCTGAGAGAGGAGAAGAAGAACGTGTGTATAGTGTTGCGCTAATCCATTCACTCCATCACAGTTCATCATAGCTCCTCCTCCGAGATCTTTTGGGTTTCCGATTCTCAGGAAATCTCACCTGTAGTCCTTTTTGAGGGTCTTCATGAGATTCCCGCAGCACTCGATGTACCTTCTCTCGATGTGTGGATACAGGCAGGAGCGCAGGGTCAGCTCGAACGTCTGACACGTCACCGACTCGGACGACCGGTCCACGATCACGTCGGCGCCCGAGAACTTCTCGTGGAAGTCTTTTTGCTCAAAATATAACCTAGGAGGAGAAACCAAACATAGTCTTTACCACTTCTGCTGAATTCTTGAAAAATCATAAAGTTGGTTTTTTTTTTTTTATTTAATGGGTCGCACACGTAGCTGCTAGAAGTTATAGCATTAGATGTAGCTATAACTGGATAAATATTGAAATGTGATGCTGGCACACAGATTGTATTGTTTCTTACATTGAAGGGAAAGTTTTCATACAAAATGTCAAAAAATGTAAAAAAAAAATAAAGAAAAAAAAACATGGTAACGAATAAATAAAATGTTTAAAAAAATGCAACTGTCATGTAAATTCAAGGTCAGTGTCACATGGTTAAGTGAATAAGTTATAATATTATAATAATAATAAGTTATTTCAATACCATTCATCCACATGTTTTAGTAGAGAAATGTATTAATGAATTCGGGTTGGATTTTAGTTTCTTTTGTACAGAGATTTGAGGTAAATGAATGTTTTCTGAATGGTTGGTATCTACTGGGTCACCACAAGGATGTGTCCTTTCTCCTTTATTATTTATTTGGTACACAAATGATTATAGTTTTAGAGATATCTACTGTATTTTCCGGACTATAAGCCGCTACTTTTTTCCCCACATTTTGAACCCCGCGGCTTAAACAGCGAAGCGGCTAATTTATGGATTTTTTCTGGGTTTTTCCCGGTTTCACAAACTTCAAGCCAAACAACTGAACCGCACAACATTAGACCAATGAAATTGCAGAACGGGTTCAGGTGAACCAATGAAACTCTTTATATTAAATCAGATGCGCTCCCACTGAATCGGGCCGCACCACATCATAAATATGGATGATGTTCCTCTGACGTTTGACCTGCCGCTCCCTCGGACTGTCAACAGGAAATGTGAATCATTCGTCACGCTGAAAACAACCGGGCATGAAAACACACACTTCACCTGTGTTCTGAGCTGCACGGCATCGGGAGAAAAGCTTCACCGATGGTGATTTTTAAACGCACGACGATGCCACAAAAAAACTCCCGAGAGAAATAGTTGTGAAAGGAAGGAGGAACACGGTGAACAATGACTTTCTTGGTAGGCTACTGTTTAGATACAAGCCGTGTAACAGACACTGTCTTTCATTAAAGCCTGTGTAAAATTCATTAGTTTCCGGCTTATAGACAGGTGCGGCTTATAGACAGGTGCGGCGTATTTATGTTCAAAATAAAAATCTTTGTAAAATTGAGTGTGTGTGGCTTATATATGGGTGCGTTTAATAGTCCAGAAATTACGGTAATATTATAAATGTTGCTGATGATTGGGTAATTGTTAGCTTACTAAGTGAAGAGGACTTTATGTTTGGTCCTGTGGTTGCTGATTTTATCATTTAGTGTCAGAATACTTTTTTAAAACATAAACGTTCTTATATCCATGGAGATGCATATTGATTGTAACTCTAAGATGAAATTTATTCAGTATAAGCAAACATGCTTTAAAGGAGTGGGAAATGAGAGTTCGAACAGTATTTGGGTTCAGTCCTGGATCATAAAGTCTTTTACTCCAAATAGATTCTTATGGTTGGTGGAAGGTGATTTATTGTGGATAAAACACTGATGTGAATGTTTTACTGATCCTACGTTGAGTTCGCTGTGATCATTTGCATTGTTGTGTTGGTTTAATTCTTTAAATGTGAAAAACGAAAATGTTCTGGAGCAGATTGTTAACCAGGGAAGACAAATTACAGGAGGGAGCAGATGTTTAATATCTTATGTGATATTCTTGTGTGCTGCAATCAAATTGCCTAATTATTAAAAATGATTATAAATACATTTAGTACATAAGCTTTATTAAAGAAAATTATTTCAGTACATTTATTTATCAATATAAAAATATATCAATTTTTATATTTTTACATCACATCACATATATAAAACTATTTATAAATCTTATGCGGTTTAATAATTTCTGGAATACTCTCCTCCCAAAAAGTTAAATAAATTATAATTAGTTTATTTAATATTTTATATAAATGGTGTTTCATTCTTGCAGCCAATAAATATTATTAATGGTAGTGAAATGCTGACCACAGTCTGATCTCCTCTGGGAGGTTGGACGCTCACCTGGCGAAGTTGATGGCCAATAGCGGGTCGTGGATGTCGTCCAGTTCCAGGTGACGCGCCACAATGGACTGCATCTTAATAAGGCTCCGCTTGGTGGCTTGTTGCTCGGTTACCGTATCCGTAGGTGAGTCTTCTCCACGCCGGAGACGTGTCTGCACGGACTCCAGGAAGAGCGTGTACAGACTCTTCCTCTCTGCATCTGAGAAAGAAAGAGAATTAAAGGTAAAATCAGCCATCACGTTATGTAACTGTTTTATTCGATCAGACAGATCCAGGTCTTTGTGTGATAAATCATGACCCGGGTACCTCTGGAGGAACCGTCAGCCTGCTCGGCTACTTTACAGTCCAAGTTCTTGAGGAGCTGCATGGATTTCCCGGCCATGATGATCTGCTTGAGGACGGGTCTGAGGAAGGAGACCATGGTGTGCTGTCTGCTGCTGGAGCTCTGATCTCCTCCGGAGCTGCCGCTGGCCGTGTCGCTCAGTCTCTCCTCGCAGTCCACGGCCTCGGACACACTGTACAGGGTGTAGGTGGCGTACCAGAAGTCCCTGTGGTTCACCGCAACGTCCTTGTTCCTGTGGGCAAAGTGTGGTAAAGCAGGGGTGGCAGAAAAATCATCTCTCTTTCTTTTTTATTTTGGATTTAATCAATAATAATATTTTGCTGAGGACTACCGTGGACAGCTAGTCTTTATTTGTTTTAAATTAGACATGCAAAAAAAAATAATTCATATTTGAATAAATCTGAATATTTAATGAGGCTGCAAATTTATTCTGCAAAACAGTCAAGGATTAAGAAAAATAGAGTACTTTATATTTACATGTTTCTTTTTCTTTGCTGCTGTAACAGAAATTTCCCACTTCTTAAAGGAATGAACACTTATGGAAGGAGTCTCCAGTTTCAGTCTGTACCTTATACCTATCTAGTCCCCACTGATTACAGAAATATTGTTAAATATATTCTTATAAACGTGTCCACATAAATATGCATTTTATTACCTCTGGATTATAAATTCTTTAGCCGGGTCGAACAAGTGTCCGTGTACGATCCACTCGTCCACTATCTCCAGGTACGGCCGGACCGTTTCAACCCACAGAGAGAAAAGCAGCGCCACCTAGTCACACACACACACACACACACACACACACACAATAAATACAGACAGTCATCAGATACACTACATTACCAAAAGTATTGGGACACCTGCCATTTCCAGCTATATGTGGTTCTTCTCCAAACTGTGAGCACAAGGTGGTATCTAACTTCTTGTATATATAAATGATACTTTATAGTCACACTATTAGATTTGTGTTATTTTATTTCTTTATATTCTATTTTTATCTCTATGTTGGACAGTTTTACACTACATGTACTCTACATGAATGTGTATGTGACAAATTAAATTAGATTTGATTTCCATGGGTTGGAGTAGAAGATCTCCAGCATAAGAACTTTGACCTAAACCCTACTGAATGATAAAGATGAACGCTGACTGCACCCCAGGCCTCCTCACTTTACCCACATCAGTACCTGACTTTACTAACTGGCTAAATAAATCTTCACAAAAAAAAACATCTTCCCAGGATAGTGGAGCTCATTATAAGAGCTTATGGAGACTAGATGTGTAATAGGATGTTCAAAAAGAAATCACATAGCGATATTTTGCTCAGGTGTTCACAAACTTTCTGGTGTTTTATCTGCGACTACTCACTAGTACAGCAAGCGCCTTAAATCATTAACGCATGAACTTACTGCCTGTACTGAAGCTTCCCCGACACTGTCGTACTCGATGATGGCTTTGTACAGGGTGTTGAGGAGATGCGAGGCCCGTACCACGTTGGGAGTGCCGGATGGGACCTCGGCCACGCCCGTGCAGAAGACCCTGTGCAGCACGGTGATCTGTGCCAGGTGAGGACTAAGACGCTCTAATACAGCAGACAGCGTCACAGTCTCATCTACACGCCCGAAAAAAAAGACGAATTTTAAAGATATTTAATAGTTATTGAATATTGGCAAAAGTATTGGGACACTGGACTTCCACCCAATATGTGATTCTTTCCCAAACTGTAACTACAAAATGGTTTGGAGTGGAAGATCTACCGCTATAAAGCTCCAACCTTATTGTGTGACGAATGTGATCACTGACTCCACGTTTCTCTTGTGGAGAAGAGACATCACTTTCTGACTTTAACACCCTTGTGGCTGAATGAATCTCCACAAAATCTAGTGGAGCATCTTCTCAGAAGAGTGGAGCTTATTATGACAGCAAATGGGGACTAAATGTGGAATGGGGTGATCAAATATACAAATGTATGGCTAAAAGAGAGACAAGAGAGCTGTTGTTTTCCTGAACCCTCAGCCATTCCACACTGACATACCATCTAAAGTCTAGACTCACCCTTGCTGATGATCTCTCTCTCGATAGCAGAAAGCTCCTCCTTAAAGCTGCTGAAGTACTTATACAGTGCCCACACGAACGCCTGGTAGGTCCTAAACGGAGGCTCTGAGCTCTTCTTGGAGGAGGAAGTGGAGGAAGAGCTGAGACCGGGAGGACACGGCTCCATGCTGTGACCGGTTACTTCATCGATAAACCTCTGGAGACGGAACACGGCCTCGCCGTACGCCGCCACATGCTCCAGGATTGAATGCAAACAGTTCTGTAATTTTATATCAAAGAGATAAATAGAGAGAGGTGGGGTGCCAATACATATTACCGTAATTTCCGGACTATCAAGCGCACCCATATATAAGCCGCACCCACTGAATTTGACAAAGATTTTTATTTTAAACATAAATAAGCCGCACCTGTCTATAAGTCTACACTGAAACTAATGAACTTTACACAGGCTTTAATAAAGACAGTGTCTGTTACACGGCTTGTATCTAAACAGTAGCCTACCAAAAAAGTCATTGTTCACTGTCTTCCTCCTTCCTTTCACAACTATTTCTCTCGAGAGTTTATCTTTTGTCATCGTCGTGCGTTTAAAAATCACCATCGGTGAAGCTTTTCTCCCGATGCTGTGCAGCTCAGAACACAGGTGAAGTGTGTGTTTTCATGCCCGGTTGTTTTCAGCGTGACGAATGATTCACATTTCCTGTAGACAGTCCGAGTGAGCGGCAGGTCAAACGTCAGAGGAACATCATCCATATTTATGATGTGGTGCGGCCCGATTCAGTGGGAGCGCATCTGATTTAATATAAAGAGTTTCATTGGCTCACCTGAACCCGTTAAGCAATTTTTATTGGTCTAATGTTGTGGGGTTCAGTTTTTTAGCTTGAAGTGTGTGAAACCGCAAAAACCCAGAAAAAATCCATAAATTAGCCGCTTCATTGTTTAAACCGCGGAGTGCAAAGCGTGTAAAAAAAAAAAGTAGCTTATAGTCTGGAAAATACAGTACACGTCGCTACACGTGTTATTATACCTAATAATCTGCCAACTTTACTGACACAAAATAAGTGATTTCTGAATTTATAACAATTATGTATTTATTTATTAAATATTTATTTTCTATAAAATAATTTAACAGATCCAGGCCTAACCCATATCTAATTTATTACATTTTTATTTGTGTATATATTGAGATTTATTATTTTTTTTAATGATGCACTGTTGTTATTTTATTTATTTTTCTGTTCTGTTTTATTTTGTAATGTTTATTTCTTTTCCCTTTATTGTTTATGACATTATAAAAAAAAAATTATAATAATAAACAAACAAATAAATAAATACATTTAAAAAAGAGCAGCTTATATGTTTTCAACACGGACAATAAATGTAATTTTTTTTTTTTTTTTAAACTCTCTTTTAACGCAAAGTTAACTTTTATTTAATTTTTTTTTACTTATGTGGACTATCCGGCATTTTCTCACACTTGTTTTAGTCACGTTTTTTTTTTCTATGTATCGATAAATTAATTAATAATGCATCGCACTGATTCCACATTATGGGGAGTTGATTTATATTTAAATTTTATATGTAATGATGAATGATGTCACTACAACTTTTTATACACTGATAGACTTTATATTCTAGCAGTAAAAAAACAGTACAGGAGGAAACGGTCATGACTCACGCTGGTTAAATGTGTGACTACTACGTCGTTCCTCGCACTGATTTTCCCATCGTGGTGCTGAAATATGAAAAGCTTCTTCACCCCCGATAAAAGCCTGACAGCAAAACAAACAAAAAAACCCCAAAGTCATCAGTCAATTTAATGATGTGTTCAATACAAGTGCAGAATATTAACTCAAAAATTAAAGTTTGACACAAATGGACAGATTCAGTACATTTAGAAGGAATGAGTGAGAGACAAGATTATACTGTTAGAGTGAATCAATAAAGTACAATATCATTAAAAAGTTTATTTATTTTAGTAATTCAACAGAAAAAGTGAAACTCAAATAGATTCATCACACACACTGATATAATTATATATTTATAAATCTCTCAGAAAATGTTTAAACTTCATAAGACCAATCAAAAAAAATTTTTGAGTGAATTGTTGGTCTTCTGGAGAATATTTTGGCTCCTTTTGCTTTAATTACTGCCTCAATTGGGCGTGGTATGGAGAAGATCAGACTGTGGCATGGAGGAGATCAGACTGTGGCATGGAGGTGATCAGTCTCGGTGGCCTAGAGGTGATCAGTCGGTGGCCTGGAAGTGATCAGTCGGTGGCCTAGAGGTGATCAGTCTCGGTGGCCTAGAGGTGATCAGTCTCGGTGGCCTGGAGGTGATCAGTCTCGGTGGCCTGGAGGTGATCAGTCGGTGGCCTAGAGGTGATCAGTCTCGGTGGCCTAGAGGTGATCAGTCTCGGTGGCCTAGAGGTGATCAGTCTCGGTGGCCTAGAGGTGATCAGTCTCGGTGGCCTGGAGGTGATCAGTCGGTGGCCTGGAGGTGATCAGTCTCGGTGGCCTAGAGGTGATCAGTCTCGGTGGCCTAGAGGTGATCAGTCTCGGTGGCCTAGAGGTGATCAGTCTCGGTGGCCTAGAGGTGATCAGTCTCGGTGGCCTAGAGGTGATCAGTCTCGGTGGCCTAGAGGTGATCAGTCTCGGTGGCCTAGAGGTGATCAGTCTCGGTGGCCTAGAGGTGATCAGTCTCGGTGGCCTAGAGGTGATCAGTCTCGGTGGCCTAGAGGTGATCAGTCTCGGTGGCCTAGAGGTGATCAGTCTCGGTGGCCTAGAGGTGATCAGTCTCGGTGGCCTAGAGGTGATCAGTCTCGGTGGCCTGGAGGTGATCAGTCGGTGGCCTAGAGGTGATCAGTCTCGGTGGCCTAGAGGTGATCAGTCTCGGTGGCCTAGAGGTGATCAGTCTCGGTGGCCTAGAGGTGATCAGTCTCGGTGGCCTGGAGGTGATCAGTCGGTGGCCTGGAGGTGATCAGTCTCGGTGGCCTAGAGGTGATCAGTCTCGGTGGCCTAGAGGTGATCAGTCTCGGTGGCCTAGAGGTGATCAGTCTCGGTGGCCTAGAGGTGATCAGTCTCGGTGGCCTAGAGGTGATCAGTCTCGGTGGCCTAGAGGTGATCAGTCTCGGTGGCCTGGAGGTGATCAGTCTCGGTGGCCTGGAGGTGATCAGTCGGTGGCCTGGAGGTGATCAGACTGTGGCCTGGAGGTGATCCTGGAGGTGATCAGTCGGTGGCCTGGAGGTGATCAGACTGTGGCATGGAGGTGATCAGACTGTGGCATGGAGGTGATCAGACTGTGGCATGGAGGTGATCCTGGAGGTGATCAGTCGGTGGCCTGGAGGTGATCAGACTGTGGAACTGCTGAGGTGGTACAGAAGCCCAGGTTTCTTTGACAGTGGCCTTCAGCTCTTCTGAATTTTTTGGTCTCTTGTTTCTCATCTTGCTCCCCAAACCACCACTGACTGTGCAAACTTTACACTGGACCTCAAGCAGCTTGGATTCTGTGCTTCTCCTCTCTTCTTCTTACTCCTCCAGACTCTGGAACCTTGATTTCTAAATGAAATGCAACATTTTCTTTCATCTGAAAAGACGACTTTGTCCCAACAGTCCAGAACTTTTTGTCCTTTGTCCAGATGAGACCTCTGACGTTGTCTCTGGTTCAGGAGCTGCTCGACACGAGGAACACGTTAGTTGTAGCTCATGGATATGTCTGTGTGTGGAGGCTAATGGAAGCACTGACTCCAGCTGCAGTCCACTCTTTGTGAAACCTCTGCAGGTGTTTGGATTTAATGATCTGATTAGAGTGAGACATCACGAGTCTCCAATACTGAACTTTCACAATATTCTCATTTTCTGACACACTGAATTTTGGGTTTTTATCAGCTGTGAGACAAAATCATCAAAATGAGAAGAAAAACACATGAAATATATCAGTGTGTGTGAATCTATATAATAAACCAGTCTCACTTTCTGTACTGAATTACTGAAATAAATCCACTTTTTAATGATATTCTAATTTATTAAGATGCAGCTGTAATAGAAAGACAGACAGTAAAAGAGACATAAGTAGACAGACAACAAAATAATAATAATAATAATAATTAAAGAAATCAATCAAAAATACCAAAGTAAACAAACCAGGCAAAAGTATTGGGACACCCGACATATGCAACTGTACAATTTTAGAGGCACACAGTTGTATAGTTTGCCTTTTGAAGCATTTAGTAGCATGAAATCTTCCCTTCAGTTGATCGATGAGACCCAAAACCTGTTTGATCTTGACAATGCACCTGTGCACAAAGCTATCTCCATGAGTTGGAATGGAAGATCTCCTGCTATAGAGCTTTAAACCCTATTAAACAATGAATGTGTACACTGACTTGCCCCCCCGCTAAAATCAAGCGATGATCCCCCCCCAACCTTACCACAGAGTCTCTCTGATCACTTGGGTTTCTGTGACGAAAGCCTTCTCCTCGGGTAGATAGAGCGGGTCTGTGTTGTACAGATGCTGATCCCTGCACAGAAACATTACAGAACCTCAGTGCAGAAAGTATCATGCTGTTCAAACCAACTGATTATCACTCAAATATTCTACAGAAATCAGGCCCTTTGTTTAATTACACCATAGTGCAGCTACAGGGTCATATACACGTTTCGTTTCTATAGCAACAGCACATTCACAGGGACTTTTTAGAAACGCATGTGGATCCAGGAGGGTTTAGACCTCAGAATGATGATAAGAAAAAGTGGAAGCCAATCAAGCCAAGCTGTGTTTGGTATTCACAAGGACGATCATGTGATTGAGTTTCAGTTTGCTTTATTGAGTTTACAGCTGCTTTAGTGTAAGTGAGAACAGAAACATGCTTCGGCAGAATTTCCAAAAATCATAACCCTAAATCAGAGGTCCCTAACCACCGGGCCGGGGTGAAGTTGATCCTGTTTCCCAGAACGTTCCGAGGAAAATGTTTACAGCTGTGACAATGTATTATTTACTGTGCTCTTTAAAAGTCACTATCCTAATTGATCTATGGTACGGTCCGAGGTTTAAGATTTCCCTGTGGTACCGTCTGCGAATCCCTTAAGGTACCGTCTGCGATTTCCCTCTCTGAGATTCCCTAAGGTACCGTCTGCGATGTCCCTAAAGGTACCGTCTGCGATTTCCTTAAGGTACCGTCTGAGATTTCTCTAAGGTACCGTCTGCGATGTCCCTAAAGGTACCGTCTGCGATTTCCTTAAGGTACCGTCTGAGATTTCTCTAAGGTACCGTCTGAGAATCCCGTACAAACTACAATTAATGGTGCTTTAAAAGCATAATTTCTATTGTGGTTATTATATTTTTAATGTTGGAAAAACTATCAATTAATTAATCCATTAATAGATTAATGGATTGATTAATTAATCCACATTGTAATTAATTAATTAAAACACTTAATTCTGAACTGCAACACAGATTTACAGTTTAATTAATAGCAGGAGTGATGGTACTGATGGAAGACCTCGGTACAGGAAGCTTTCTTCTCACCATACATTGAGCAGGTTGGAGTGCAGATGGAGGCTGTGTGGAAAGCGAGACGAATGAGGAACCCAGTACGGCGTCACCACGTGGTGCTCCAGCCAAGCCCGGGCATCCGGTTCCCCCACTGTAACAAACACGTTCAGTGACCTTGATGGCATCTACGGCAGGTTGCTGCTTTATGAGCTGACCATGTTAGTCCTCTTACCTGTCCAGGTGACCTGCACCATTTTATCGTTCTGCTCCTGATCTTCTTGAGGCGTTCGGTCCGCCTGTATTCCAGAGTCCTCTCGGCTGATGGGCTGCTGACTCTCTTCCTCCTCACTCTCATCTTCAGACCACTCCTACACATCACACACAGATAACATCACGTGTATAACACGCGGTTCTGAATCTCAGCCTGAACATTCTCCTGAAGTTACAGCTTCAGCTCTGACGCTGGAGAATGCTTACGTACTTTATCATTAACATTTACAAAAAACTGCACACGTTCTTCAATCAGATTAGAAACCATAACCTATTAGAACATTCAGGATCACATGAAGAGTGAAGAGCTTCCTCACCGGAGAGTCTGGAAACGGCCCTGTGTCCATATCTTCTCCTTCCATGAGATACTTGACCCAGTCGAACTTGTTCTCTTTCTCTGCAGAGACATGAGGTTATTAATGCTCACTGGCACCGAAGAGCCGAGACGACACGAGACGCTCACCTGCTTCCTTCAGCCTGGGTCGCTCGCTGTAGCTGGTGTTGGATGGAGAATCAGATAAATTGAGCAGCAGGGACAAAATACTGTGATGGACATCAGTCTGAGGAGATGGACAAAAAAAATGAAAAGTGTTAACATCTCACCATGAAGTTCTCAGTGCGGGAAGGAGAAAAAGAGTGAAGGAACTCAATGTGAAGTTCTCAATGTGATGGAAACGAGTGTGAAGGAACTCACCATGAAATTCTCAGTGTAGGCAAAGAAGAAATTAGAAACTCACCATGAAGTTGTCAAAGGGAGGGAGAGGAGGAGGAGAAAGAGGAGAGTGAAGGAACTCACCATGAAGCCCTCAGTGTGAGGGAGAGGAGACTGCAGGAACTCGCTGGTTAATCTCATCCAACTCTCGGCTTTACACACGTCAGAGTGCACCATCAGCTTCTCATAAATCCTGCAATTAACACACACACCATCATCTCTACTCACTCAGCCTGACTACGTTTCATATCTACTGGTCATGTGATGATAAATCCGGATTCTGATTGGTCAGAAGCTGATTAATTCTCTGTGACAGCAGTTATAACAGCAGTGTAGCTCATATTGACTTCTTTTTCCCTCCCTGTGATGTTTTCTCTCATTTTATTACATTTTCCTTCTTTGTGTTGTTCTTTAAAAACTTCAGAAACACACTGTGTTTATGGTATTTGAGAGACAGATGCATGTTCCTTTTGTTTCCATTCAACAAACTTGGTCATGTATGAAGATTTCCTTTGACCAAACAAATCTATAAATGTCCAGAACTTTATTGAGTGTGGGGGTGAGGGAGTCTGATCTCATCTTCTCTCCTATTCTCCATCTTACACAAAAACTTCTGGTAGAGACACAAACGTCTCATTTGGACTCCACAGAACTTTCTTCCACTCGTTCAGTCTACAGGTCTTGTGTTTTTTGGCTTTCAAATAAACAAAAAGGAACATACAGCTGCATCTTAATAAATTAGAATATCATTAAAAAGTGGATTTATTTCAGTAATTCAGTACAGAAAGTGAGACTGGTTTATTATATAGATTCACACACACTGATATATTTCATGTGTTTTTCTTCTCATTTTGATGATTTTGTCTCACAGCTGATAAAAACCCAAAATTCAGTGTCTCAGAAAATGAGAATATTGTGAAAGTTCAGTATTGGAGACTCGTGATGTCTCACTCTAATCAGATCATTAAATCCAAACACCTGCAGAGGTTTCACAAAGAGTGGACTGCAGCTGGAGTCAGTGCTTCATTAGCCTCCACACACAGACATATCCATGAGCTACAACTAACGTGTTCCTCGTGTCGAGCAGCTCCTGAACCAGAGACAACGTCAGAGGTGTTTTACCTGGACAAAGGACAAAAAGTTCTGGACTGTTGGGACAAAGTCGTCTTTTCAGATGAAAGAAAATGTTGCATTTCATTTAGAAATCGAGGCCCCAGAGTCTGGAAGAAGAAGAAGAGAGGAGAAGCACAGAATCTAAGCTGCTTGAGGTCCAGTGTAAAGTTCACACAGTCAGTGGTGGTTTGGGGAGTCATGTGATCTGCTGGTGTTGGCACTTCATGCTTCCTTCTGCTGACCAGCTTTATCGAGATGATGATTTCATTTTCCAGCAGGATTTAGCACCTGCCCACACTGTCAAAAGCACCAAAAGTTGGTTAAATGACCATGATGTTGATGTGCTTGCCTGACCAGCAAACTCTCCAGACCTGAACTGAATTGTGAAGAGGAAGATACGAGATACCAGAACCAACAACGCAGAAGTGCTGAAGCTTCCAGAACATGTCAGCAGTGCTACAGACTGATCACCTCCATGCCACACTGTATTGAGTTCTGTACATCTTCATACTATTCAGTAGTCCAACATGTGGGTGTTAAATATTTTTATTGGTCTGAAGTAATTTTCTGAGATACTGGATTTTGGGGTTTTTATCAGCTGTGAGCCAAAATCATCAAAATTAAAAGAAATAAACACTCAGTCTGTAATTAATCTATATATAGTTTAACTTTTTAAAATGTAATTACTGAAATAAATGAACTTTTCGATGATGTTCTAATTTGAGATGCACCTGTACATGTGTCTCAAAATCATAAAAGGTGAAGAAACGTTGCTTAATTTTACTGTGCGTTCTACTGCATCCCAAAACAATTGTGTGCCTCCAACTTCCCAATCCTTTTCTTCATGTAGTGTATTCAGGTAGGTCCATAATCTCTCAATTCTCACCCTTTAATCGAGCGCTGAACTTTGTGACTGCTCACATCCAGGAACTGGTGGAACCTGAAACATATGAGGAGGAGAACAACATCCGAAATGGAGAAGATGCACAAACATCTACACTCAAATCTTACACACATTCCGAGAGAATTCATTGTCTCCTCACTTGAAATTGGACCAGGCGAACTTGAGGGCCATCTGGAAGTTCTGATCTTCTTCATCCTCGAGTCCGCTCAGGTGCATGACGAGGTTTTTCACCTCCTGCTCCAGATTCTTCTCAAATTTGGGCCAGTGTGCCATCCTGAGGTTTCTCACCGTGTGCGTGTGTGAGGTAAACAAAAATAAATAATCACGCTTAACCTGTCACGTGGATTTCATTTAAACCCGCACACCTGCTAGCATAAAGAGTATTCCTGCTAGTCAGGGCGAATGTTCATTTAAATAAATTTATAAAAATTAGCGCGTCCTATATTCATCACGGCGCCATGTTCTGAAATTTCTATTAATGTATTTCTATGTTCGTTTTCTATCATTATTAATAAAAACTCCTCCACATTGTTTTCTAAACGGTCTCCTAATTCCTGTCCTGGCGCTTCAGTTGTTATGCTGCTTCTTCTTTGACTCATTATCGCACCCTGGTGGACTGGAAATAGCTCATTATCGCCCCCTTGAGGAATGGAAGGTTTGAAGAAAAAACATTATTCTATTTGTGGTGGGAAATTGATCATATAGACAGCTCATGATCGCCCCCTGTAGTGTGGGAAGGTTTAGTTTTTTGTGACATTGTTTAGCTTTTCTCAGCCTTGTTCTTACCTACCAGGTGTGGAGGTGGAGAAGAAGGTGTTACTGTTTCCTCCAGAGAAAGGCTTTGCCATGAGTTCAAGACCATAAGATCATGAGCATTAATCATCAAATCCTTTTCAAACCCAAGTTTTATTTGTGCATTACATCAACAATCAGACCATTTCCCAGAGCAGGAAAGACTTCTTCTCAAAAGTTGGTTATTGAAAAAGAAAATATGACAAACATGATCTAAACAAGCTTCTCTCAGCACAAGACCAATGCTCAAGACCAACACAGGTCCAAATAATGACAAATATACGTCAGCTTGGAAAACCTAGTGAGTTTTTCCATTTTTACACACGGGTTACAATTATATTAACTTTTATCTACATGAAATATCAAATACACTAATAGCAATCCCTGGGCGTAAATGATATCACGTGAATTATATATTGTATTTAATTATATTTCTGTGTAATAAATATAATAATAAATAGAGCACATTTAGATAGATTGGGACAATTTTTTTATTTAAATATTGTTGTTAATAAAAAATGCTTTGACTTGTATTCATCCCATAATTACACTTTATTGGAAATTAATATTAAAATGAATAATTATTAATTACAATATTATTATAATAGATACATGCGATTTAATTTATGAATAATACATTATTAATACTAATTTCGCATGTAAATATATATCACAAATATTCACAGAAATGAGGTCAAATCATGTCAATTTATTTCCTCGAATATTTTGGGATGATGATGATGATGATGATGGTGAAGAAGGATGATGATGACCTACTTATATATATCACGTCACATGATTTAGGTCACGTTATTTCTGTCATGCTGTCAGGTATTGACTTTTTCTCAGTCAATTTATCAAATAAATAATGGAAAAAGTATAAGAAAATGTCTGACTTCTACCGCATTTTTTGAGTAACAGTAGTTGTTGTTAGTGTAATACACCACTAAAGGTCACACCTGTTCCACACACACACACACACACACACACACACACACACACACACACACACACACACACGGGGAAATACCAATACACATTACATACAAAATAATAATAATAATAATAATAATAATAATAATAATAATAATAATAAATTAAACAGATGTTTCCAGCTTCCCAGCAGCACTTTAGTAAAAAAAAAAAGAGAAAGATTTATTTAAAATAAATGTTTATTTACATTTTTAAAAACTGGTTTATGTACATATATGAATTATTATTATTATTATTATTATTATTATTATTATTATTATTATATTCACACAATAAATATTAAATTATAACTGAAATGAATATATTAAATATATTTTAAATGAATATAGAATCAGTTATATAATAATTTAAGAACAATTATATAATTATGATATATTTTTCCGACTAAAGGGGCGTGGTTTATCACGAAGCGGGGTTTACCATCGTGACGTCATACTAGTTGTGGGCGTGGTTTGTAGACATTTCCACGCCTTGAGTCGCTCCTGCTGGGGCAGAGAAGGTTCGTGGAGACTTGCTGAAGCCAGAGAAGAGAAGAAGAGAAGAGAGAAGAGGAGAGGAAAGGAGAAAGAGGGAGAGGAGGAGAGAGAGGACATACCGATCTGTGGTTCGCAGAGGAAATGAAGCGGCGGCTGCAGAAGAAGTATATCCTCTTAATCCTCGGCTATTCCGTGATCTTGCTCCTCATCCCCTACGTGTTGGACCACAGCAGTAGGTCCGCTCAGGTGCGCCATGGAGCCCAGGAGCAGCGGCAGCGGCAGCAGCGGTGTCCGGACCTGGAGAGCAGCATGGCGCTGTGGAACTCCAGCGACCCCGCGGAGGAGAGCGAAGGAACCCGGAACCGCACCAAGACGCACATCTATCTCCACGCGACCTGGAGGACGGGCTCGTCGTTCCTCGGAGAGCTTTTCAACCAGCACCCGGATGTGTTCTACCTGTACGAGCCGATGTGGAACATGTGGCAGGCGCTGTACCCGGGGGACGCGGGGAGTCTCCAGGGCGCAGTGCGGGACATGATGAACTCCCTGTTCCGCTGCGACTTCTCCGTGCTCAGGCTGTACGCCGGGACCACCAACATCAGTACTTCGTTCATCTTCGGCTGGAAGACGAACAAGGTGATCTGCTCGCAGCCTCTGTGCGCGGCGTACAAGAAGCACCAGGTGGGACTCATCCAAGGAGACGTGTGCGCCAAGTGCGCGCCCAGAGACATCCGAGAGCTGGAGAAGGAGTGCAAGAAGTATCCCGTGGTGGTCATCAAGGACGTCAGAGTGCTAGACCTGGGCGTGCTGGTGCCCCTGGTGCGAGATCCTACGATCAATTTGCAGATCGTCCAGCTCTTCAGGGATCCCCGGGCCGTCCATAACTCCAGGCTGAAGTCCAAGCTGGCTCTAGTGCGCGAGAGCATCCAGGTTCTCCGGAGCAAGAAGCAGAGCGACAAGTTCAAGCGGCTGCTTTCGCCAGGGAACAGGGTGAACCGCGCCGAGAGCTACGTCTCGGGGGCCTTGGAGCTCATCTGCGACAACTGGCTCAGCGACATGCTCCTGGTGAACGCAGCACCTCCGTGGCTCAAGCGCAACTACCTGCAGATCAGGTACGAGGACCTGGTGCTTCATCCCATCAGCGAACTGCACAGACTGTACCGCTTCTCCAACCTGAGCTTGTCTCCAGAGCTGGAGAAGTTCGTGTTGAACATGACCCGAGGACAGGGATACTCCTCCGACCGGCCCTTTCTGATCTCAGCCAGAGACGCCAAGGAAGCCATCTTCGCCTGGAGAGAGAGGCTGAGCGTAGAGCAGGTGGGCCAGGTGGAGGCTTACTGCAGCCAGGTGATGCGACACCTGGGGTACGAGAAGAGGAACCTGGAGCAGAACTACAGTAAGAGAGCTTCATTATCATCTTAATAATTATCTCAATGATTCAGTGGTGTGATGATCTGAAGATGTCCTGTACACGCATGTAGACTTTTCAGCCCTTTATACGTTCTTCTTATCCATTTATCCACCTGGGACGTTTAGAGAGAGAGAGAGAGAGAGAGAGAGAGAGAGAGAGAGAGAGAGAGAGAGAGAGAGAGAGATTCACACAGTGAAAGAAAGGGCAACGAGCGTGAGAGAGTATGAAAACTAGACACACAAAAAAAAAGAAAGAGAGACACACACACAGATAGAGAAAAAGAGAATCAGAGAAAAAGAGAAAAAAATGGCTGTTTGATGGACGACTGAATGTTTATAGCTGTAATTGGTGTCACAGATGTATAGCTGTAACTGTAAACAGATAAAAACTCCCTTGTTTTGTAGTCAATGTAAGAGTAAGATGAGTGAAACACACTTGACCCCGTACTCTGACACGCTTCACACGTGTGACGTGAAGCCCTTTATTCCTTACACGCTCACATCAGAGAGATTACACCAGTTGGTCAACATGGAGAACCTGCATAGAGAGAGAGAGAAAGAGAGAGAGAGAGAGAAAGAGAGAGAAAGAGAGAGAGAGAGCAAAAAAAGAGAGAGTGAGTGTGAGAGAGAGAGAGCAAAAAAAGAGAGAGAGAGAGAGAGAGAGAGAGAGAGAGAGCGAGTGAGAGAGAGAGAGAGAGAGAGAAGTCCCCGGGGTGACAGCGAGAGGCAAACCCATCTCAAGGTGTGGGAAAAAAGTAAGAGGAACTGAGGCATGTAATAAATGAGCACATATCCTGTGTCTGTAAGACGTCTAAAGACATCGGCGTCACAAAGCACCATTGTATTTTATAATGTCAGAAACTTTCTGGAGTCTGGTGGAAAAAAAAAGTTGGGTGGGGGGGTGTATTTTAACGTTGACGTGCGAGAGCAGCAGTCAGGTTTCTTTCCACTTGTGGCTGCGCTTATCACCATAATCACCTGCGATCAGAACATAATGCAACTTTTTTCCTACACAACACACGACACTTATATACAAATGGATCCTTTTGTTTTTCCGCTTTGTTTCATGCAGTTTTATCCAAAAACTGTATCTAGAAAGAACTCACACCACAGTTCCAAAGAAAAACGAACAACTAAAATAATCTAAACAAAGCACTGAAGTCTTGTTTATATCGATGTAATCCAGCAAGTATGTAATAAGGGCGAGGAAATGGGCCCAGCTGTGTCGTTAACATCTGCACGTAGTTGCATTGAGAAAGTGTCGAGCCATTCCCCCGGCTGTGAAACGTGACACATACGTGAGACGCCTGTCGCTGCTCGAGAAGCGACCAAAAAAACCCCAAAAAAACAGTTTCCTAGGTGGGAACAGGTGAGAGTCAGTGGTAAAGCTAAAGCGCTTTCATTACTGCTGTCACTATGGTAACAGGATGTTCACAGGCTAAGTGTATTAAAAACGCATTTATATTGTGATAATTATTACGTATAATTACTGAACTTTTTAACAAACCACTGAAGAAGGTTCCTTCAAAATTTTGAACTTAGACACAAAAAAGGAAAAAAGAAAGTGTAATGAAACAGTTTCTCAAACATAAAACAAACCTGAAACCACAATAATAACAGTGAGAGACAGTTAAAGTGTGGGAAGTAAGTGTGAGACAGTAATATTGAGGGACAGTAACAGTGTGAGACAGTAACAGAGAGGGACAGTAACAGTGAGGGACAGTAACGGTGTGAGGCAGTAACGGCGTGGGACAGTAACAGCGTGGGACAGTAACAGTGAGAGGCAGTAACATTGTGGGACAGTAACAGTGAGGGACAGTAACAGTGAGGGACAGTAACAGTGTGAGACAAAAACAGTGAGGGACAGTAACAGTGTAAGGCAGTAACAGTGTGAGGCAGTAACAGAGTGGGACAGTACCAGTGTGAGACAGTGACAGTGTGGAACATTAACAGAGTGGGACAGTAACAGTGTGAGACAGTAACAGTGTGAGGCAGTAACAGTGTGAGACAGTAACAGTGTGAGACAGTAACAGAGTGGGACAGTAACAGTGTGAGACAGTGACAGTGTGAGACAGTAACAGTGTGGGACAGTAAAAGTGTGGGACAGTAACAGTGTGAGACAATGACAGTGAGGGACAGTAAAAGTGTGGGACAGTAACAGTGTGAGACAGTAACAGAGTGAGACAGTAACAGTGAGGGACAGTAACAGTGTGAGACAGTAACAGTGTGAGACAAAAACAGTGAGGGACAGTAACAGTGTAAGGCAGTAACAGTGTGAGGCAGTAACAGAGTGGGACAGTACCAGTGTAAGACAGTGACAGTGTGGAACATTAACAGAGTGGGACAGTAACAGTGTGAGACAGTAACAGTGTGAGGCAGTAACAGTGTGGGACAGTAACAGTGTGAGACAGTAACAGTGTAAGACAGTGACAGTGACGGACAGTAAAAGTGTGGGACAGTAACAGTGTGAGACAGTAACAGTGTAAGACAGTGACAGTGAGGGACAGTAACAGTGAAACCTCTGTCCAAACAGTGTGGGTTCAACAATTATAAAGTTCTTATTAGTGATGAGTCGTTCATTTTAAATGAGTCTTTAATGTGACTCAGAAGAACGAGTCGTCTCAAAGAGTGAGCAGAGCATGAGCAAAATCTCTGTAGGTTATGTACAGGAAACAGAATTGAGTAGTTTTACCTCTCGACATTTCTAGTCATGTGACTCCCATAAACGCTACCCAATGCAATAGAGCAGGTTTTTTAGTCCGAATCCTGACTCTTTATGGGAGTCACATGACAAAGGAACTCATGACACAGACGAGAAGATACGAGAAGTGAAGCTACACATTCTGTTTATCATCATTTGGTCATATTATGATTACTGGAAGTAAAGTCAGAGTTGGTGTATGTAGACATGTTGAGGACCTGCTTATTGAAAATATAACCTTTTGTTTTATTTTCTGATCAAAGGAATGAAATGTCTCCAAAAACATGTGTATTTTAATAAAAGAGATTCAAAGAACCGAGTCACTAAAACTATCCGATCTTCCCATCACTAGTTCTTATGTAGGTGCTGTAAACTGTATCGATTCTATATGAAACTGGACACCTGTCCTTTATCACTATGACCTGAGCTCCACTGAGACGTTCCTGAAGTTTCTCACCACTGGGACACAAACCAGACTTTTCCTGTCTGATTACACGCAAACTGCCCACCCCCCGAGTGTGAAAGCCTCCTGGCCTCGGTGTGCTCTGTATTTATAGAAGAAGCAGAACAAAAGTTTTCGCTCAAACGTCAGCGCACGCAAACGTAATCCGATACAATCTACTTTTCCTCAACCACATAAAAAGGCACCGTGTTGTGTGACGTTACTTTATTAGCGAATGATGTTTCTCCTGCGGTCGGCTTGAAAGCAGCCTGGCAGGATTTCGCTCTGGGATACAGAATTTATTCTCGTGGAAACAATACAGGAGAAATTTGACACTTTTTTTTAAAGAAAGAAAGAAAGAATGAAATTCGACATGTCACGTTTCTGCAAAAATAAAAGAAGCTTCAAACATCAAACATTCATATGAGATGTTCTTTGAGGTTCTGAATAGTGGACTGTGATTGGCTGGAAGTTCTGTTGTGAATTGAGAGCGTTAGAACGCTCAGAGTTTCTCATGAGGTTGTGCATGTGGTTTAACCTACATAACCCTCACGTTTCTACTTCACAAACGTTTCAACCCAAACCTGGATTAACAATGCACATTGTCTCATAGCAGCTTCAGAGAGTTTAAGAGGTTATAAAGTTGTATAAAACAAGGTATAAGTGCCTATAAGTTTGTTCCTTATAAATGTAAGTTTATCTCTAATGAGTGACTCAGTGGCGACTGTGGCAAGAAAAAACTCCCTGAGATGTCATGAGGAAGGAACCTTGAGAGGAACCCGTCCTCATCACAGAATGTCCATTCATCACAGTTCCTTCATTGTTGTACAGAGATCAATGCAACCTGCTGTATTGTAGCTGTTGATATAAATTCCAGTAAATCCGTCCTCAAAGTTCTTGACTTGCTCAGTAACTTCCTGAATCTGAACCGAGAAAAACTCTGGTTTACGGAGTTGGAGTAGATCTCCTGCTATAAAGCTCCAACCCTACTGAAGACCTTTGGGATAATTATGAATGCTGACTCAGCGAGGCCTCCTCACCTTCTCACCTACATCCGTACCTGACTTTAATAACACCATTGTAGCTTAATGAATCTCCACAAAATCTAGTGGAACATCTTGCTAGAAGAATGGAGTTTTATTATAATAGTGAATGGGGATCAAATGTGATCTGGAACTACTTTTTCTGTGTGAGATCTGGAGCAGCTGGATCTACATTTAAAGAGTCGTATATAAAATTAATATAGTTGTTTTGCACACATCAACAACGTGTTCTAATAATAATAAATGACTGAACCGGGACTAATAAGTGACCCAGTAACCTTCAGATATCTGGCACAGCGTGTCAGAGAGACACCAAAAACACAGCGGTGTCTAAAATGTCAGACAGCACCAGCTTCTATTTTACAAACTTATTGCTGTACGTTTGTTTTTATAAGTGAACATTATTACTTTTTGTTCTATCGTTCTTTACATATTATATTATATATATATATATATATATATATATATATATATGTGAGAAGGTGAGGAGGCGTTCAATAGGGTTGTGATCTTTCACTCCAACCTATGGAAAGCAGATCTTCATGGAGCCGGATTCTTCTTCTTGTTGGAAAATGTAATGCTACCAAATGTATCCAAGGGCATCCGGTATGACTGTGTGCCTCCAAAGTTCGAGAAAAAAACACATACGGCTGGAAGAGTCCGGTGTCCAAATACTTTTAGGATATATGGTGCTTCAGAACAATAAGTTACACTTAACGAGGTGGAATCAAAAAGTTTCAAGACTTGTAACACGCCAGCAGATGGCAGCACAAAGCTGCACGCACAGTCACAGGGAGCACAGACCTTCATAAGTCAGTGTTCTATTGTTCAAACTGGTTCTATTTTGACCACGTGCGCACCACGTCACTGAGCTCCTCCTCACACGTGAATAGAGTGGACTCTGTATATTTACACGTCATTATACTGGCATTGTTTCTCGGCTCGGATTGTACATGGCGGCGAAGCAGAATTGTCTCAGGGAGTCGTTATATGAGCCAATAGGCAATAAATAAACGTGTGTGTGTGTGTGTGTGTGTGTGTATTGCAGGAGCCTAAAGTGAGGAATGAGGTCTGTTACAGAGGACAACAGGGTGAAGTGAAGCTTCAGCGTGAGGACAGAAGAATCCAGAAAAGACGTCCGTCACCGATCCGAGCAGGATTAATACGAGGACCAGTCCGAGTCTGAGATCAGACGCAGAGTCCGAGGCGGACCCCGAGGCTTCACGGGACACTGATTATAACCTGGAGGAGATTAAACACTAACTCTGACAGAGAGGCCGAGACGCCTGGAAGAGACGATTGAGCTGGCCGTGTGTGTGCATATGGAATGTTGCCTATGATTTCAGATACAGGACATTGTGTGTGTGTGTGTGTGTGTGTGTGTGTGTGTGTGTGTGTGTGTCATCCGATTTGAAAACTGAAATGTTGTTTCACTGTCACACTTTATCTTTCACATACACAAGGAACCAAAAGTTTGCCAAACACCATTTTTTTTTCTGAAACTTCCTGATTAGAGGTGTTTATAAACACTTAATAACGCACCACAGTGGGGTCTAATCTAGTGCACTGCGGCACATTGTGATCAGGACCAGTAGAGTCTCTGAGCAGGTTATTTTCATTAAGTTGGTCAAATGTTCAAAAATTGTAGTTAACACTATAGAAGCTGTGTTCATAAGGCTACATAAGGTTTCTTATGTCAAGTGAAACCTCCTGGTCTTACTGTGACACACACTTACATAGACCTTTATGTGGCTTATTAGCATGTCATGACGAGTCTGCTGGTCAATAATATATATATATATATATATATGAATAAATGTAGCATATAGTATACTACATAGACTACATACATACTCTGTCATAATCGTGTTATAGGCATTAATAAAAACATGAAATGACAAGTATGACAGAAGAATGCATGTAGTAGCTCGGTCATGACCTGGGGCAAGAAATCTTGCTTAAGAAAAAATCTAATTTATCACGGAGGAATGATGTCATGGACATAGTGCAGGTGTTCATAAAGAGGGTTATAAGCAGACATATGGAACTTACATATGAAACGTATCTAAGGGTTAAAGAAAATAAGCATCGAGCCGTCATGGCCTGGACATAGGAGTCCGTAAAAATCGTATGAGCAAAAATATATGATTTAGAGCGACCGAGCGCTGGAGAGAACGTTCGTAGCTCCGTCGTAACGTTCATGTGTGTTTATAAACTCTAAAGGAATAGAATTACGAAAACATTTCATTCAGTAGGTTTTCATAAAATATTCCTAAACAACTAAAATATAAATGATCCCTGTTATGTTATGGCAGCATCGTAAACTGGTCAATAGGTGCTCATAAAGCTGTTATAAGAAGACATGTAACATATGTACGGCTCTGTCACGAGCCAATCTAAGATATTTATAAAAAAGTTACGACAAATAAAATAAAATACTCAAGAAAAGATTCATAACTGTGTTATGACAGTGTAATGACTACATGGGTTATAAATGTTCATATGCTGTACAGGCACATGTTTGTAGACTCCTTACCGTAAAATAGTCTCCATTTGTTATTCTTCTGGGAAGATGTTCTGGAGATTCGCATCTCAATGCTAATCTTCATTTTCCCCACATCGTGTATGATGAACCTTGCATTATGGAGGAGTTGTGAATTGTTATAAAGCCTTATGAGCGCTGCTCTGCAGATAAATGTTATCAGGTGGTTATTAAATCGACAGTATTATACCATAAAAAATAATAATAATAATAATAACAAGAACTGTCTCTGTGAATGAAGAACAAATGCATATTTATGATTTCTTCTGTAAATAAAGAGTTTTTTTGTAGTAAACGTCGTCTCTGTCTTTATTCGGTAAACGAAGCAAATCCCTCGTATTTTTAATATTTTTTATATTTATCTACTGTAAACCATCTGCGTCCAATACATCGATATACATGATTTGAAATGTTGTACAGTTGTTTTTAATGCATACACACGTTTTTTTTCTTGTAGTCAGACAGGCTCGAGTGCATTCTTACACGTTATAAGGGGTTATAAGCGCAGACGCGGTGTATATAAGATACGTCAAACACATTCGACATGGCGTCCCTCGTTACGGAGTATATCTGGAGGGAGGGACGGACACATGCAGGAGAGAGAGCGAGGGAGCGAAAGGACAAATCTAGACATATGTACATAAAAAAAAAAAAACCCACACAAAACAGGAAGTCGTTCTGAGTCTCTAAGTCACATCTGGATCCACAGGTCAAACGAGACGTGTTTCACGTGATGAGGACGTTATCACAGTTTCCTCTCAGCTCTGAGATTGTCCAAGATAATATGAGAAGGTCATGAGGTCACGACTCAGGAGGCTCATTTATTATTATTATTTTTTTTTTTTTTAAAGAAAACACGGGGAGAAAACCCAAAGCTCGCTCTGAACTGGGTTAAAATCCTTGCGATGACATGAGATGATGAGATCTTTGCTCAAAACAGTGGTCGGTTTATGGAAACCAGTCTATAAACATCCATTTTCTCCACAATTTCATCACCACCTTGCAGATCTTCTCCATCCTTTCCAGAAGGTGATGAGGAGCATGAAGCAGGAGCCAGGTTGGGGAACGCACTCTGAGGAACGCACGTGATTGGCTAACGGCGCTCTGAGTGAACTTTAACTCTTAGAGGGGGAATTCTTTAGGGGTAGATCCCAAGTTTAGTTGTCGTGAGGTGGAAATGAGACCATGGATGAGACGCTGGTCCAATACAAACATGTATACACACACACACACACACACACACACACTTATACCATACTGTAAACCTAATGGGAAATCTGGAATGATGGAAGGAAACCTGAGGATGTGGATGAAACACATTTTTGATAAATGTACAATGACAATAATGAAAAAAAACAAACAAAAAAACAACACAATGTGTGTGATAATTCAATATTGAGTTTTAGTGTAAAAAGGTTTTAAACAGTTGCACAAATGTGGAGTAATAAATATATATATTTTAAATCGAAACCATTTTTTAGTTTTCTGTCGTTTTTGTATTTTTCACTCGATCTCGTCATTTCGTTTGATAATTTTTTTTTTCTCTAAATTACGATGCTAACAAGAATTAGCGCTCAAAATTTTTCGGACACCAACTGATTCACTTCGACTCGGAAACCGAAACCTGTTCCCGCATGACAAAAATCCAGCTCTGTGAAGATCTGCTTTACACGAGTTGGACTGGAAGATCTCCAACCCTATTGAATACATTTTTTAAAGAATTTTTCACACTGACTGCACCCCAGGATCCTTCTCACCTCTCCTACATCATGACCCGACTTTAACACCCTTGTGTCTGAATAAACCTTCACAAATTTTCCACAAAAATCTGGTGGAACATCTTCCAAGATGGGAACTAAATGTTGAATGGGAAGCTAAAAAAAAAAAAAAAGCACAAGAACTTTTTTATTTTATAGTTTAATATGTAGAAGTAATAAATTAACTGAATAGATTGTATTTATTTTTTTAATTAGCTCGCTGGTTGTTTTTTTATCTTATTATAATTAGCTAGCTAAAGTTTTATAGCGTAGTTTGTTCATTTGGCTCATCAAATTCTCTCTCAGGGTGAGGTTTCTTTGTACATTTGCTCCATTTTTTAGTTGCGATCTCTAATTATAATATCTTTAAATGTAACAGCTACCCTCAGGGGTGGTGGGGGTGGGGTAACTGTTAGGACGCAGATGAAGTGGAATGATTGTGACACCAGTAGCAAACAAACATCTTTGTGAATTTATGTCGAGGGTTCAGCACACAGTGGGCTCTTGTTTTAGGAGCCCCGTGGACAATACGGATATAAACGACCGCAGTATTCAGAGACTCGGGTATTCCGATACGGATCGGAATTCTGACGCAGATGTTAGCCGATATGCAGCTGTGCGGATCTCCTGCGGCTAAGCCTTCTCGAGTCACATGTTTTAAAAAAAATACATAAATAAATAAATAAAAAAAAAACGCTCAGGAGACACCACCTTAGATGAGACCGTAAAAGGGGGCGGAGTCACAGCTGTGTACGCATTTCACGTTCGCATCTGGGTGAAATCGGATCGCGTGTAAACGTGACGTGGTGTTGACGCAGGAGTGACACATAAACACCGAAGAGCAAAAGTGGAGAGAATGAGAAAAACGAATACTGCAGTAGATGTGCTGGATGGATTGAAGGATGGATTGAAGGATGGATTGATAGATAGATGGATAGATGGATGGATGGATTTGCCCATACAGGAATAGAAAATACTGACTCACTGTACTCTTTACTAAAGTACATAATGAAATAAAACACTTTCGGCTTCTTATGTCGTCATTTTCACCCAGCACTCAACGCTCAGGGCCAAAAGTATTGGGACACCTGACCTTTCGCTACCACAGACTTGGAGGCACAAAATCTTCCAGGACGTCTCTGAATACATTTGGTAGCATGAACGTTTTGACACAAAGGTACTGAGGTTATACGAACAGTAAATGGGGAGTAAATGTGGGATGGGAAATTAAAAAAGCACCCATAAGAATCTTACAGTCGGGTGTCCACATACTTTTGGCCATATAGCGTATTTTACTGGACTTTCCATTGAAGCTAAACAAGTTCGTTAAATCTTCTAGCTATCATTAAAATCTTTCATTTATCATAATTAGCTAGTCGGGGTTAACTAACGCGCTCTTTGCTAATTTATTTATTTATTTATTTTAATTTTTTTCCACAGTTCACCATCAGGGCTAGAAAAAGTATGTCAACTGTACATTTGATAGATTAGCGAGTGACACTTGCGCAAGATATTCTTTGTAAATTAGCATGTTAACCTGAACAGCTTCTAGTTTTTATAGCTAGCAGGTTGTGCGTTATAAATTAGTTTATTAATACAGCCAAATATTGAGCTATTGCTAGTTTTTTAATGTTAAAAGTTTAGCAAATCCGCTAGCCGCTAAATATTGACCTAAAGTTGACCCTTTTAGAGTTGAACTTTAATTTTAAAATAAATATGAACACATCTTTAAATTGTAATCATATCTGTAGATCAGCTAGCTAATTTCTGTAATCGAGCATGTTATATTAACAATTCATATAATAACTAGTTTCATTTTCCGTTATGAATTTTCCTTTAGCTAGCTGGGGGAGTTTTGTAAATTAGCTAAAAAAGGATTGTTAAAAAAATCAGCTCACTAAATTAACTCGGCAGTTAAACGTGTGTTTTCATGTCAATAATGTCATTAAGAGTAAATGAAGTTTCTAAAATGTATAATTTTGCTCCAAACTAAAGGAGTTAACTTTAAGTTTGGTAAATAAGCTAGTTATGTTTTGCAATTTAGCTGTTTAGTTTACTAGCTAGCTTAAATTTGAACGAGCATTTAAAGTTTTGTAAATTAGATGTTAAATTTACTTCTCAAGTTATCACATTGTCCGATTTTGAAAATGAGTTTATAGAAATTAACTATCAAGTTACAATCTGTAATGAAATCCACACATTAGCTAGCATGACTTAGCTATAAAGTTCAAATCTGTACTGATCTTTCATAAATTAGCTAGCAGGTTATGATTTGTCCTGAATTTCCATACATCAGCTAGCAAGTTATGATCTGAATGATTTTTCATTCATTAGTTAGCAGGTTACGATTTGTAATCGATTTCCATAAATTAACTAGCAAGTTTTGATTAGTAATAATTTCATATATTTGCTAGTAAGTCACGATTTCTACACTAGTTTGTGAATTGAAGGTTATTTAATGTGAATGATTTGAAATCATTTTTCGAAAACGTTTTTATTTCGCATGATTTATTGCAACTCGTTGTCACAGAGGCGTATCTGACCCGAGTTAGCGGTAGTTAGCGGGAGCAGTAGTTAGTGGTGGAGGAGACCATGATGGTGAACTAAATATTCAGTTTCATTCCATAGATGGTTTAGTTGTTAACGCTGTTGCGAATGTCAGCATTCACTCCATTCATGCCATGATGGACCTCGCGATGCTCTTACCAAAATACTCTTTTCTCAAAACCTTTGGCACCCCTGATCTTCACCATGAGATCAGAGGGTGGAGCAACATCAGGGTGTGGAGCTGCAAAACCCAACAGCGTGATATAGAACATCTAAAGGGCAGTGAGGTGTGGAATGAAAGCAGAAGGACTTATAATTCTTCTAAAGATATTCGTGTGTGTGTGTGTGTGGGTGGGTGGGGGGTGGGCGAGATCTAAAGAGCTACACTTGGCTTGTGAGGCAGAAGGATGTCATGTCTATACTTAGGTTTCCTAATTCAGAGCTGCTCGTGTGGGCGATGGCTGACAAAAAAAAAATTCCCCCTACAGCCAATCAAAAGCAATGAATCCTCCAGCGTTCCTGAAGTTCCTCAAAGTTACTTGCATCGTTCCGTAAAAAAAACAAAGAAAAAACATGTCGGATCACAGTATCGCCAAAGTTCTGTGTCTTCTGCAGTTCGGTAAACACACAAGATCTTCTCCCTCTGACTCTCCCTCTTTCTCCTGAGCCTGAGGACTCTGAAGCAGCGCAGGAGGACAGGATGGAATGATGTGTCCCCAGGCATGGAGATAAAGCGAGTGAGAGACTCAGGGGAAGCGTCTCAGGCATGATCCTCCATGGGGAAGACCAGCCTCGTTCCCCGACTCAGGAGCTCCTGCTCACGCGAGTCCAGCTCTCTCTCCAGCGCCTCCTCGGACGTGCTGCCGTTGCGCTTGCCGCTCTTCGTTCCCGACGTTGAGGACGTGGACGAGGCGCCGTTAACCGTGATCGCCGTGTCTCCGTACGTCAGCGACAGGTCTCCGTCCGTCAGGATGAGGTCCGAGTCGGTTTCCCGGAGCTGCTCGTGGTTCTGTAGAGCACAAAGACAAAAGGGAGATGATACGGGGGAAGGGAGGGATGGAGCGCTCAGGTGTTTCTCAAACACACACATTCTCATCCAGAAAAACACACACATCTTACATTATTTTACATTTCTATAAAACAGTTGAACGTCTGTGGAAGGACATGTGGAGGGACGCTTGCAAAAAGGCTGCTGGTTCAGAGCGCTTGTGGAGGAACTGTTCCTTTCTACTTTCTGAACGAAGTAACAAAGAGAAGCAGTGATTCTGTCGAATTTTATCCACATCACAGAAAACATCTCTAACCAGAAAACGTCTCTAACCAGAAAACGTCTCTAACCAGAAAACGTCTCTAACCAGAAAACGTCTCTAACCAGAATCACTACAGCCACAATTCACTGTTCTGTTCAATACAGAAACAAATGATTCAAAGAAAGAAAGAAAACAAAAGAACAGAAAGGAACAATAGGATGATGAATGAATGGACCACACACACACACACACACACACACACACACACACACACACACACACACACACACACACACACACACACACACACACCAACCTCAGGGAAAATCAATGGGGCAGATTGATGAGGTGTTGACTGCTGGTTCACTTTCTCTCTCACACATACACACACACACACACACACACACACACACACACACGACCAACCACTGACATAGGACCTAGTGATGATTTGTTCATTCTCAAGCTGTTAAGGAGGTACAGAGATGGATGGATGGATGGATGGAGAGAGAGAGAGGGAGAGAGAGAGGGGGAGAGAGGGAGAGAGAGAGAGGGGGAGAGAGAGAGGGAGAGAGAGAGAGAGAAAGAGAGAGGGGGAGAGAGAGAGGGGGACAGGGACAGATGCAGGCTTTGTACAGGATGTGATTCAGTCCATAAGGACAAACGCTTTAGGGTGCTTTCACAACTATTAGTCTCATGTCCGGGTCCGAATTAATCCCACAGTCTGAATTATTTGGTTCCGTTTCATTCGCAGTTTCAGTTTGGTTTCATTTTTAAACAACAGCCAAAGCAAATAAATAAATAAATAAATAAGTAAAGAGCTGGAAAAATTCTCGTAAAACTGTTGAATAAAATACAGTAATGATCAGACGGCTGAAGGAACCTGTCTGTAATCACACTAACGAGCTTCGTTGGTTTGACACGTTTCTGCAGAGCTTCAGATCTGTGCTTTGGCTCAGTTTAGCTACTGAAGAAACAGAAAGGTTTAGAGGTCATAAAATATTGTGCATCTACTGTATAATTATACAGAAATAAATACATTTTCCTGATGCAAATATTTTAAAAAACGATGCATCAAATTCCAACTTGTATCCAAAGCACACTTTTTAAAATCGATGCGTCACATCGTTGACTTTTATGTCGATGCACCGCTGCCAATGAGCATAAACTTGCATACTTTAAACGTGTGGCTGAGGGAGCACAAATCTTCTCAGAAGAATGGAGGTTATTATTACAGTAAATGGGGACTTGATGTGGGATGGGATCTCCGAATAGAAGGACATCACAATATTATGCTCAGGTGTCCACAAACGTCAGATGTTCTGCAGGTGATTTAAGTTCTACAGAAGGTTTATTCAGCATCCAGCAATATTCTACACCCAAAATGACCACGGGCTTGAGGAGCACAATTTTGCATACAGTGAGAAATGAAACCAAACCGAACAGCCGTTATGTAATTATAGGAAGTGGAAGATCTGTGGTTAATACTTTGGACTTCTGACTGTAAGATCAGAGTTCAATACCTGCAATACCCGCTCCCGCACCAACAACTCCCTCACCACCCACTCCTGCACCATCAACTCCCTCACCACCCACTCCTGCACCACCCGCTCCCGCACCACCAACTCCCTCACCACCCACTCCTGCACCATCAACTCCCTCACCACCCACTCCTGCACCACCCACTCCTGCACCACCAACTCCCTCACCACCCACTCCTGCACCACCCACTCCTGCAACACCAACTCCCTCACCACCCACTCCTGCACCATCAACTCCCTCACCACCCACTCCTGCACCACCCACTCCTGCACCACCAACTCCCTCACCACCCACTCCTGCACCACCCACTCCTGCACCACCAACTCCCTCACCACCCACTCCTGCACCACCCACTCCTGCACCACCAACTCCCTCACCACCCACTCCTGCACCACCCACTCCTGCACCACCAACTCCCTCACCACCCACTCCTGCACCATCAACTCCCTCACCACCCACTCCTGCACCACCCACTCCTGCACCACCAACTCCCTCACCACCCACTCCTGCACCACCAACTCCTGCACCACCCACTCCTGCACCATCAACTCCCTCACCACCCACTCCTGCACCACCCACTCCTGCACCACCCACTCCTGCACCACCAACTCCCTCACCACCCACTCCTGCACCATCAACTCCCTCACCACCCACTCCTGCACCACCCACTCCTGCACCACCAACTCCCTCACCACCCACTCCTGCACCACACGCTCCTGCAACACCAACTCCCTCACCACACGCTCCTGCACCACCCGCTCCCGCACCACCCGCTCCCGCACCACCCGCTCCCGCACCACCCGCTCCTGCAACACCAACTCCCTCACTACACGCTCCTGCACCACCCACTCCCGCACCACCCGCTCCCGCACCACCCGCTCCTGCACCACCCGCTCCCGCACCACACACTCCTGCAACACCAACTCCCTCACCACTCACTCCTGCACCACCCGCTCCCGCACCACACACTCCTGCAACACCAACTCCCTCACCACCCACTCCACGACCACCCACTCCTGTACCACCCACTCCACGACCACTTGCTCCCGCACCACCCGCTCCCGCACCACCCACTCCACGACCACTTACTCCTGCACCACCCACTCCTGCACCACCCACTCCACGACCACCCACTCCACGACCACCCACTCCTGCACCACCCACTCCTGCACCACCCACTCCTGCACCACCCACCCACTCCTGCACCACCCACTCCACGACCACTTGCTCCTGCACCACCCACTCCTGTACCACCCACTCCACGACCACTTGCTCCCGCACCACCCGCTCCTGTACCACCCACTCCACGACCACTTGCTCCCGCACCACCCGCTCCCGCACCACCCGCTCCCGCACCACCCGCTCCCGCACCACCCACTCCACGACCACTCACTCCCGCACCACCCACTCCATGACCACTCACTCCTGCACCACCCACTCCTGCACCACCCACTCCACGACCACTCACTCCACGACCACTCACTCCTGCACTACCCACTCCTGTACCACACACTCCACGACCACTTACTCCTGCACCACCCACTCCACGACCACTCACTCCTGCACCACCCACTCCTGTACCACACACTCCACGACCACTTACTCCTGCACCACCCACTCCACGACCACTTACTCCTGCACCACCCACTCCACGACCACCCACTCCTGCACCACCAACTCCCTCACCACCCACTCCTGTACCACCAACTCCCTCCTCACCACTCGCTCCCGCACCACACGCTCCCACACCACCCACTCCATTTAAATGCCATAAATGATACAAATGCCATAATTCTTGATAAAAGGACAAGCCTCCGAACTCCTGTTCATCTCCAGCAGCTCGTTCAAGTTTTTCTGTTGCCTGCATGAAAAACAAGGAAGGAATTGTGTGTTTAGAGAAACGGTGTTCTGTCTGTTCCAGCTGTGATAAATAACAGATTGCTCGGATCCGTGTGGTGCTGGAGAGAGAAACGCTGTCTCAAAGTCAACGCTGTCAGAGTGACATTACATTTAGAGCTGTGACAATCATTGACTTTGCTTTTGTCCACTCTGAATAAAAGGAAGGGCACGAGCCGGAGACGAGACATTCAGCCCATTGTGTATGAGGAGCACAATGGTGGACTGTGAGACATTTGTATAATCAGTCAAGCGTCCATGCAGCTACAGTATCAGCATTGAGAGGAACAGTGGAATTTGCCAGAATGCCTCAGACTGCGCGCTGAATGGCTGCGTTCTTTCACGGCTCGGACATTAGAAGTGAACAGCTCGGGGGGTGCTGGGACTGAAAGCCTCTTTTGTGTGTCGTGGAGAAAGCTGGAGAGCATCTTCTCCAGAATCCGAGTCGGGATTTGTGGCGTTTTGTCCCTCTGGCTTTTCTAACACCTTTTTCATAACGGCCCAAAAAAACATCACGTATCCGAATAAAGCCTGTTTTTTAAAGAACTCGCCAGGAAACGCTTCCTTCTTCCTTTCACTTCTCTCAGGAGGTTTGATGAACTCTCAATAAACTTCAGTCTGAGTGTCAGTGAGAGAAGTATCCTGGCATCTACTCAACGTCTTCTATACCTACTCTGAAACCGAGTACTAAAAAATAAACGGTGCTGCAGAGACAGAGAAGAGCTAAAAACAGTTTATTCCTCTTACAGGAATTTCCCAATGACCACAGCGTATACTGAGTAAAGAACTTTTTTTTATCCATTTAGGGTTACAGTTAATTAAATGTTCTTGGAACAAGTTATTCCGGTTCTCATCTACATTATAACAGCTATAAACGTCCTTTCCCTCTCCAGCCGGTCTTCTAACTTCTTCTTGAGGTTTCTGAACACCTTTGATTAACATCTCATGGAGACTTCTTCCATTCGGGCAAAAAGTAAAACCCAATCATATACTTAATATCCTGCATTTCAACGAGTTTATGGACTATACAAAGCATGTAGATAAAGTAGATATACAATCGGTAAAAAGTAAAAGTGTCCCTTTAAACGTTCTCTTGAGTAAAAGTACAAAAGTTTTTTCCTTCAAATGTACTTAAGTATCCAAATCACTATGATTTATTATAACTCTAATGTTCCTATTATAATTTTTATCACAAGACTCTTTAATCACCTCAGTTTATGTGTAAAGACTCGAATGTGACTCTCAGCACACTGATCTATTAATAGAATGATATTAATGACTCAAACACTGATTGATTTTTATTACAATCATCATGAACACAAAACCTTCTTTTCAACTACTTCAATAAAAACGTGTAAATGAGGTCATGTGAGTTGTGGTGAGTTCGAGTCTGGAGTTTCTTCATCATTTATTCCTCTCTAAATGTTCTGCTTGATGTTGAACTGATGATGAACTGTATGTTGGTGATCAGTAGATGCACCGAGCGCCGTTCAGAACACGTGTAAAACAGAACGTGCGCTCGATCCTGATTGGTGACTCGCTGCGTGTTTCACCAGTTACGTTTTTATCCTCGTAAATAAAAAGAGACGACTGATTTCACTAAATGTAGTCGAGTAAAACAGTAAAAACAGTCAAATATTTGACTTTGAAATGTAGTGAAGTTACAGCTAAAAATCTCCCCAAATGGAAACACTTCGGTAAAGTACAGATACGTGAAAACGTGACTTAAATACAGTAATGAATTCGTTATTGTCCACCACTGTATAGATCACTGCTATATGTCCAAGCATGGAGGACACAACACACTGGCCTGTAACAGGAAGTGACACTATAGTGCAGTTATAGTTAGTTATAGGAAAATGTGACACAATGGAGATGATGTTGCACAAACAAGAGGAGATAGAGGTAGTGTGGTACCACAACGTCCTGTATAGATTGAGGTTGTGTGAGAGAGTTTCGAGGGGCTCTGGCAGGCCTTGTTTTGATGAGTCTGTATGACCTGCTGGAGAGAAGGAGACCCTTATGGTTCCTCCAGCCCTTTCCTGACATGGGACGTGTACAGATCCTGGAGGGAGAGTAGGTTGGTCCAGATGGGACCAGGATTCCAGTAAGTGCTGTAATGAGAAACCTTTGGGGTTTTGATATAAACTTTCAGCAAGACAAACACACTCAGGTTGTTCATTCACAACACAACCATCCAGTTCACGTTATATATTAAAGTGTTAGTTTACTTGCTGCTTAACTTTGACCTTCATCGATGCCTGTCTTCCCTACAGAGTGTTAGAACGTGTTAGAACGTGACTTTCCCTACCTGTTCCATTTGAGAGGATTTTTACTGTAACTTCACTACATTTCAAAGTCAAATCTCTCACTTTTTTACTCGACTACATTTAGTGAAATCAGTCGTTTCTTTTTATTAACGAGGATAAAAACATAACCGGTGAAACACGCAGCGAGTCACCAATCAGGATCGAGCGCACGCTCTGTTTTACACGTGTTCTGATCGGCGCTTGGTGCATCTACTGATCACCAACATGCAGTTCATCATCAGTTCAACATCAAGCAGAACATTTGGAGAGGAATAAACGATGAAGAAACTCCAGACTCGAACTCGACACGACACACGTGACCTCGTTTACACGTTTTATTTTTTGAAGTAGTTGAAAAGAAGGTTTTGGGTTCATGATCATTTTAAAAGATATCAAAAGATATTCAAAAGATAAGTCTAAAAATGCGATCGCAATGCTAATAATGCGCTTCGCTTGTTGCGTTGCGGACAAACCACAAAAAAAAAATAAAAAACAAACAAATTTAATAAATAAATATTTCATATCTTTTCAGACTCCCCTGTGATCAGGCCAGTATCATAGACATGATAGTGTAAGCTTATGAAACTGTGTGATATTTTAATAAATTATATATAATACAGTGACTCCTGTCTATTCTATTCTTAACTGTGTAGTTTCCAAAATAAAGAAATAAAAAACAAATAAATAGAAAAAACAAACCTTATAAATAAAAAGATAAAATAAAAATAAATAAATAAATAAATAAATAAACACAAATAAATAAAAAACATAATAAAAAAACAATAAAATAAAAACAAACAAACAAATAAATAAATAAATAAGCACCCCCTAATTTCTCTTTTCGCATGCATTCATAATCATTTGATTCTCACAAAAGGTTTATCCAATTTGTAATCATTCACATAATTTTCTTTCTTCTTAATGTATTGATTATAATTTTTACATCATTTTTATTTTTAAAAGCTCCTATTACATTGTTGTGTTTTTTTTTCTATGGTTGTAGATTTATTGAGGTTACTAAAGCTGACCAACGACTGATGATCCATGAGGTAACAGTGGAGAGTTGGAATGTGGAACCATGTAAATGGATTTGAATTGGAATGAACAAATCTGCTAAACTGGTTCCAGTTGCCATGAACAGATTCTGCATTTAAAACAGCGTAAACAGTCGAAACCTCAACAATGACAGAACTGTAATTAGAGCAACGTTGAGGTTGAGGAGTGTCTGGTTGCTCTAGAGGTTTCTTCAGCATGAAGTCTCAGGGGGTTTTCTTTGCTATCGTCACCACTGGGTCACTCAACAGGGATAGACGTATAGGGACTATTTTATGATGCTGAGATGTGTGTGTTCATGAACCTGATTTGGGATATTGTTAAAAGAACAATGCAGTTCGTTTGCATCCGAGGTTGAGATTTGTATTTATTTCTAACGGCGGTAAAGTGTGTTTAAGATAACATTTAGACAGTCACGTATTATAAGGACCAAGGTCCGAATGTCTGGAGATAAATAAAACCAGACGTAAAATAATAAACAAGATTTCTCCAACGCTGGCATCCACCTCGGTCTGGAACCGAATCCAGCGCTCAGAGCTGAATATTTGCTGTAACTTTATCTCTGTGTGTGTGTGTGTGTGTGTGTGTGTGTGTGTGTGTGTGTGTGTGTGTGTGTGTGTGTTATACCTCGTAGGCCTGAGGGCTGGTGAGGCAGCGTGCCAGGGGTCCACAGCAGGCCGGTAAGGTGGTGGTCAGGGGAGGTCCACTGTGGGTCAGGATGGGTTTCAGGTAGCTGTGATTAGGGTTAAGGATGTAAAAAACAAGGCTCCTGGCACCATTTCTAATTGACCTGAATCACAATCAAGTCTTCTCAAAATGACTATAAAAACTCACTAATGGTTGTATTTGGAAAGTGAGGAGTAAACACACGTTACAGAACATGTTTCATGTCAAATAATGTACGTAATTGCGCTCGCGTTACATTACAGTAAACGATAACTATTACATTAGAGCTTCGTACAAATCTGTGTGGAATACGAGGTGTTAGCACAAAGTTTTGAGACCGGGTTTGTAACACAGATGTCAGCACGAGGGTTCACGCACAATCACAGGGAGCACCAATTTCATCATGGACACTGACCAGAACTGTGGTGTGGCAAAAAACTGGATGCTCCACGAGGACAACGCACCCTGTCACTGAGCTCCTCCTCACACGAGTCGCAGAAGCTGCATGAAACGCTTTGAAAAGCGTTCCAGAGGAGCGCTGGGGGCGCTGTAATGCTGTTCAGGGGGACTGTGAACCAGACTACAAGACAAGGCAAAGGCATGTTCGGAACACGATCGCTCTTTACATTTCTGACCAAAAGAAAAAAGAACATGAAATCATAGATGCCTATGCAAATTATATAAATGTTTTCACAGTTTATAACTAGGTGTATTTTTCTCCTACATGTCATTTTGTGAGCTACACTAAGGGTTGTTTTTCCTGAGACCTTCAGTTTATAGGACGCAACATTATAAAATGTGGTTGATAGAGGGATGAGGGAAGGGGGGGGGGGTGTTTATGCATCGATCAGACACTGACGTCAATGTGGTCCGGGTCACATCGAGATTCTGCATCACCGTAAACACATCGATCGGCGACAGTTCAGAACTGTGGGGTTTTATTCATGTACTTAAAAAAAAAAAAAACGGTTTAATTAAGGTTTACTGATAACCTGCAGTTATTAGGGGACTAGTTTACACTCTCGAGATGAAACACTGAAAAATAAGTATTTTTGGATTCAAATAAAAAAGAAATTTCATAAAAATAAACGAATAATAAATAAGCAAGTAATACAAACATCACACGAATGGGAAATAAATACATTAACGTTTTAGGTACACAAAAACTCACACAAGCCCAAACCTCAACCCACAGAGGGTCACACCTTAAAACACACACACACACACACACACACACACACACACACACACACACACACACACACACACACACACACACACACACGTGTTACAATGTCGGAGTCCCACATCACTATGTGCAAAAGCCCACACGTGGCTCATCTGTGACAAACATCTGTAGATGAGTTGGGGAGCTTGTGGTCTCAGATGTGCAGGATGTACAGGAGGAAAGTAAAAACATACATTTAATTAACGCTACAATTAAATTGAACACCTGCTACTTGTTTCCAATTCCCACAGCAGAACGCAAATCAGATTCTTAAAGAGACAGAAAGTGCACTTTGAGAGTGTGTTTGTGTTTCAGCTCATTATTCTTGGAAGGGTTATAAGGCCATTTCCAAACACTCGAAAAAGTACATTCAAGACAGTTGCTAATCTTCCCCAGGAATGGGATCTCCAGCAAACCCCATGCAAGGTTAAGTGTTTAATTATCAGAGATGTTTAAAAAATAAAATAAAAATTAACCGACATCATGTAATCTACAGGCCTCACATTAAATGTGTAAGCTCAAGATACCACAATAAAAAAAAACAGAACAAGTATGACTTTTAAGGACGTGTATCTGACGAAAAAGTACATTCCATAAAACAAAACAAATTAAAATTAAAAAACAAAACACAAAGCACGACTTCTGGAACAAGATTGTTGGAGCTCATGCACAGTGTCATGATGGGGAACATCTAAACAAAGCATGTAAGCACAAATACCTCATAGGACCTGTGATGTGGTAGTGTGAGGATTTAAGCTTGGTTTTGTTTTGCCACAGGACCTGAGAAATCTATTGTAAGTGAGTAAATGTAGAACAAGAATTTCTGTCCAGCACCTTAAACTGGGTACCACAGGACAAAGTCCAGACCTGAGCACCATTGAGATGTTGTAAACAGAGCTGGAAACAAACAACAACAACAACAGCTTCAGCTTCTCCCATTAGGTGTCTCCACAGTGGATCATCCGTCTCCATACCCCCCTGTCCCTACATCTGCCTCTTTCACACCAACTACCTGCATGTCTTCCCTCACCACATCCATAAACCTCCTCCTTGATCTTGCTCTTTTCCTCCTTCCTGGTGTCTCCATCCTCAGCATTCTCCTACTGATATACCCCATGTCCCTCCTCTGCACATGTCCAAACCATCTCAATCTCACCTCCCTCACCTTGTCTCCAGCTCCACCTCCTGTCTTTTACTCAATGCCACTGTCTCTAATCCATACATCATCTCAGGTCTCACCACAGTCCTATAAACTTTCCCTTTCACTCTCACAGATACTCTTCTATCACAAATCACTCCTGCTATCACTCTTCTCCACCCACTCCACCCTGCCTGCACTCTTTTCTTTACTTCTCTAACACACTCTCCATTACTTTGCACTGTTAACCCCAAATACCTGAACTCCTTCACCTTCTCCACCTCTTCTCCCTGCAACCGCACCACTCCACTGCCCTCCCTCTCATTCACACACATGTACTCTGTCTTACTCCTACTGACTTTCATTCCCCTTCTCTCCAGCACGTACCTCCACCTTTCCAGGCTCTTCTCCACCTGCTCTCTACTCTCACCACAAATCACAATATCATCTGCAAACATCATAGTCCATGGAGACTCCTGTCTGACCTCATCCTTCAACCTATCCATCACCACTGCTAACAGGAAAGGGCTCAGAGCCGATCCTTGATGCAGTCCAACCTCCACCTTGAACCAGTCTGTCGTTCCTACTGCACACTTCTCTGCTGTCACACTGTCCTCATACATGTCCTGCACCACCATCACATACTTCTCTGACACACCAGACTTCCTCATACAATACCAAGAGCTGGGAACAAACTAACGCCCTGAAACATCAGTGACCTTAAATGATGTAAACAAGAAAGTAGGGCAGAAAGTTGTAAACTGATAATCTCCTAAAGAAAACTAAATGTAGCTGAACATGTTAGGGAATTAGACAATACTTCTTTTGGCACACCTGGTTTCTGAATTTAATTCACTTTTTGGGAAACACTGAAATCTTTTTGGTGTCATCTGGTGTTACGAGGATTTGGCCAGAGAATTAAAGGATATGCACTTTCATTTCTCCCCGTGACTGCTTTGATATACAGCTATAATTATATAGATTATGAAGTTGCTGTTAATGAGAATCAGTTAACAGCAGTGTTGGATGAAGTACACAAACCATGTAGTTGAGTAAAAGTAGAGATACTGTAGGTAAAATGTGACTCCAGTAGAAGTAAAAAAGTGTTTTGCCTTCAAATGTACTTAAGTATTATCATTTTTATCACAAGATTCTTTACTTAATCACCTCAGTTTATGTGAAAAGACTCGAATGTGACTCTCAGCACACTGATCTATTAATAGAATGATATTAATGACTCAAACTCTGATTGATTTCTATTACAATGATCATGACCCCAAAACCTTCTTTTCTACTTTTTCAATAAAATGTTAATTCCTATAAATTCAATAAATCATTTATTCCTCTCTAAATGTTCTGCTTGATGTTGAACTGATGCTGAACTGATGGTGATCAGTAGATACACCAAGCGCCGATCAGAACACGTGTAAAACAGAACGTGCGCTCGTTCCTGATTGGTGACTCGCTGCGTGTTTCACCAGTTACGTTTTTATCCTCGTAAATATAAAGGAACGACTGATTTCACTAAATGTAGTGAATAAAAAAAAGATATTTGATACTCCAGTAAAGTGCAGAAACACGAAAAAGTCATTCAACAACAGTGACAAATTTAATTCATTTCTGTGCACCAGTGAACATTGGAATTTTCAATGGAGAAAAAAATACTGACTGATGATAAAGGGCAAGGCCTAATTTACAGGGCTTCCTTCTCTTAATCTATCCTTCCTTTTCATTCTCTGTCCTTCCCCACACATCACCCAACAGCGATCCTCACCCTGACCCCTTCCCATACATCCTGTGTTGACTTGCTGCACTCATGCTTCTCGATACGTGGCAGCAGACAAGCAATCAAGCCTCGGAACTGAGGTGAAAGAAACCAAGATTGAAAGCAAAAGAAAAAGTGAAGTGAACTGTGTATAAAGATCTACTCCACTCCACAATGCTGAAAGGATACTTGTGGTCGAATGTGTACCACAGTCTGAAGAGCCAGGCGCTCTCCTGCTTGGTCTTGCTCTGGCCCTCCTGCAGACTTCCTTCCTACAGAAAGCAGAATGCATTCACAGCTACTCAATTTGTGTGGGATATGGAGTCAAACATTTCAACAACATCACAGACAAGAGAAACGTAAATGAGATACGACAGAAAAAAAGAACAAAAAAACAAATCCAAACAATCGATTTGTTTCCATGTTGCTTCAGTTCCCTACTCGCTGGTGAAGTTCCCTTTTTGATTTCAGATATCAGATATGAAAAATGGAACAAACCTGGGTTTCATTTTATTCTGCAAGGAAGTAAGTAGTAGAGATTGTTGGTGCTTGTACTAAGTGTACCTTCAGCTGAGGGGAAATGTTTACACACACTTGGGCTACAGATGTTAAAACAATATTTCTCAACCCATTTAATGTTACATTTCTTGTGGGAAATCGTAGGTCGTAGGTCAGAATAGGTTTACATACTACTAAGTTCCAGATTCCAGAAAATGATGCAATTACGAGGTGATATCAAAAGGTTTCGAGACTGGTTTTGTAACACGCCAGCAGATGGCAGCACAAGGCTGCACACGCAGTCACAGGGAGCACCGACCTAAATAAGTCAGTGTGCTATAAGACAACATCTTGTGTAGATGAGGAGCAGTGCAACTGGTGCTGTTCTGACCATGTGCGCACCCTGTCACCGAGCTCCAACACGGACTCATCCACTCTACTCGCCAGATTTGGCTCCTGTGGACTTTGCCTTCTTCCCGAAGATGAAGATCCAGTTTTTCCGTTTTTACACCGTTGCGGAGATCCGGCGCGAATCACAGAAGGTCCTTGACAAGAACACTTCAGAAGTGGAAGGAACGCTACGAGCGGTTTACTGCTGTGCAGGTGATCGTGTGTAAACGTAGATAAATAAAGTACTTTCTTGTAAACATTTGGATCCCACCTAATCAGAAGATTCTGATTAGCCACATGCAAGTTATTTAGTAGTGCATTCGGGAACTTGGGTTGGACCCAAAATCCCCCTTCTGCAATGTGAAATTTGATAAAATGTAATTATTACTGATCTAGTGCTTAGTTTCCATGTTAAAGTTCATGTCCAGTCTCTTTGTATGTTTTAAAGAGAATGAAATACATCATGATTAACTCAAGCATGTCAGGAAGCTACAACTATATAAATACACATAATGGTGTCTACATTTAACGCTTGGCAAAATATTAGAAGAGACATCTGCAAACCTGTTCAAGTCTTAAATAGCAATGTCAAAGTTTTACATAAAGTGTGTGTGTGTGTGTGTGTGTGTGTGTGAGTTTCTATGGGTGCAGAATGTTGAAAGATGTGGTCAGGGTTTCCTGTTCTTGTTCACAGGGTAGATCTATGCCTAAAACTGTGCGCTCGTATTAGTCGTACTTGAAATGTAAAAGCTAGCGCAGCTCCCCTGCAAACACTTGCGGTTCATTTTAGCCTGAGCTCGTCTAAACTGATCTTTTAGAGTCGGTGAAAGACTGAAGGAAAAAAAAAAAACGTTTGTGACCTTCAAGATAGTTTAAGACTTCCCTTACCCCTTGAAGGACCTGAAAGCTATCTCCACATTGCTGAAGATCTTGATCGGGATCCACCCCAACTCTGGAAGAGATACAGAAATACTGTAGATACTTCTTATGGAAACAAACAAACAAACAAACAGGAACACATTTTATATACTGCTAGTTTTGAATGGTATAATTTGTTTTTAATGTTTTTAAAGAATTACATATAGAGTAATACCTAAAGCTCAAATGTTTAACCAGCAAGGATAAAAATGTAGGTCAAATGACAACAAAAATAACATAAATCTGTTAAGAATGTCAACATTTGCCTCAAAAATGTTGGTAAATTACTAAAAATAAGCTACTAAAATCAGCCTGCAATCAACGTTATAGCATGAATTGCTACAAACACTGTACTAATGTGGTATTTAAGCTTTTAACATTCTCATGCTTCAGTGAATTCATGAGATTGTAAACGTTTTTTGTTTTCGAAAAGTTCTGCAGATATTCCAAATGAACGTTTATGACTTCCGAACGACTAGCTGTAGCAAGCTAGCTAGGAATCCTATGGTTAATTTAAACCAACACACACAAATACACATTTTAGACATTTAAAAATTGTAATCATATACTTGATTTTCAAGCACTTATTTTTTCGGAACGTTTTTGTTAGGTAATAAAGGCACCTAGCGATGCTTTTGCTAGCATGTATGATGTAATGAAGTCTGTACAAGGACTACAGAAACACCCAGGGTCAACGTAAATAAGTCTACACAGCTCAGAACGTCAACATTTCACTCAGATCTGTTGATAAATTACAAAAAAAAGAGTATCATTTACCACTAAAGTTAGTGATTAGACGTTTGCATCAGTTGCTATACAGAGCTGAATGAAAAAAATACATGACTGACAACTTAATATTTATCGTAGATTACGCGTGTTTTTTGGTGTGAAATGCTAATGATAGGTACCTAAAAGAACTAGTTAGACTGCCTATCTAGTGAGCTTTTATATTGGAACGCTCATGTGAGGCTTCACAGTCTGACCAAGCCAAGAATGCTTCTTTTTCTCCCCTTCACATTCCTGACTTCCTGCCAATATCTTGAGCCATGTGCTCTCTATCTGCCCTGACACACACACACACACACACACACACACACACACACACACACACACAGCATTAGAAAGCTTTTTTTTTATAGTAATGCCAATTAGACATGCGGATACGTTTGAACAGAGGCATGTGATAGTGTGTGTGTGTGTGTAGATAATGCAAAAGGAGCAAGAGAACATGGTTATTGCGTTATCTACTCTCTCTCAAACACACACACACACACACGATTTTATTTCTAATTTGGATGCGTTTGTGAATATTTCAGGTGATCAAACCCCTCGATGCATTCCATCAGGGGCACGTGACTCTCTCGTGGGTCTTTCCGACATTCTGTAACCCCACAGGAATGCCACAACGGCTTATCAGACGGGTCACGTAACGTTTTACACAGTGAGCTGAGGAAAAGCAAAAGTGAATCCACATGAACACGTCCTGTTCCCTGGTGAAAGACGACCTCACTGAACTGTACATCCTATTGGAATTTACATTGTATAGAAATTGGATAAACTTTAACACACACGTACAACTGAAGCTTCAAAGACAATTTTATTAACTTATTCATTTTTCCTTATTTCCTTCTCTCTTTACTGTTTAATATTGTTTAATGTTTAATATTTGCTGTAGTTTGAATGTATTCTGTCACTTGTTCACTCCATACGTCACTCAGTCACTCCATACGTCACTCAGTCACTTATTATGTCACTTATTCACTCGATACATCACCCAGTCACTTGAAACATTACTCAGTCAATCATTACGTCACTCATTCAGTCGATACATCACTCATTACATCACTCAATCACTCATTACATCACTCAATCACTCATTACATCACTCAATCACTCATTACATCACTCAATCACTCATTACATCACTCAATCACTCATTACATCACTCAATCACTCATTACGTCACTTATTCACTCGATAAATCACTTAGTCACTCATTACTTCGCTCAGTCTCTCATTCACTCAGTCACTCCATACATCCCTGTCACTCGGTACATCAGATCTAATCTGATTCTCCGGCTGGCTCTGGGTCTGTGTGAAGGTACCTGATAAGAACCCCTGAGAAGACAGTGGATGACTTGGAATGATCTTTGTCCTCTGGGCCAAAGCACACAAAGAAACAGTGAGTTATCAGTTATTGTAGCCAAACCATCACTGTGAGCACGACGCAGTGTCTCTGCTCAGGATGACGAGCTCCGTGTGGTGACTCAGCCGCATGGTGGGACGAGCCTTTAACGAGCTGCTGTTATTTTTACCACGTCTGGGGGAGTAACAGTGAAGGCTCAAGAAAGGAAAAGGACTACAGCTGAGCAGCAGAAAAAGTCCAAACAAAACCCTTAACTCCTGGGCTTCATGCTGTGAGGAACATCAGCCTGCTTCAGTCTTCTGGTTTACAGCACACACTAAGCACTTCATATCATACTTGATGGTAGATTTCCCCCCTGTGGAGCTGGAAACATTTTTCCCTCCTTGACCCCACCACTAGTACCCACCAACGTATGGTATATGTGCCAAGGTTTGTGGATAAGATTGGTATGTAAATCTTTTGAATGTCCCATTCCACATTTAGTCTCCATTAACTGTTATAATAACCCACTCTTCTGGGGAGATGTTCCACTAGATTTTGGAGTGTGCTTGTGGAGATTCATTCAGCCTCAATAGGGTTTGGAGCTCTATCGCAGGAGATCTTCCACTTCAACCCATGTAAAGCATATTTTCATGCAGCTGGCTTTGTGCACAGGGGCATTGGCATGCTCTATTATACAGTTTTGGGTCTCCTAGTTCAAATGAAGGAAACATTTCATTCTACCACATCCAAGAACATCCTATAGAATTGGGTGCCTCCAACTTTGAGGTAACAGTTTGGAAAATTCTCTCATAAGAGTGGAAAAGTCAGGTGTCCCAATACTTTTGCTATGGAGGTGTGATGAGTTACTGTTATCATTCTGAAGATGATAATTGTAATAAGTGCACATCCTGAAGGGTTTTCTTCCTCACTACATCCCGAAGCACTTTGTGTCCAATTTCGAATTCCTTGTAAAAAATAAATAAAAGTGCAACAGAAACGTTTTCGTTCCATTGAACATAAAAGCCCCGAAAACACAAAATATAGAATATAAAATACAGGATCTGGTGCTGACTTCATATAAGTTTATTTCTGCCCCATAGATGTTTAATAGTAAGGTTAACAAGTAAATATTCCAAATAATTTTGGCTCATTTCAGCAAACGGTCACGAAAGGATAATTTCTCAAGATGAACACAGGTGTAAAACAAACAAACAAAAAAAACCTAATACGAGTTTCATGTCTAAACATAGCATCTAATGATTCAGCACACTCATCTAGCAAATACACGTTTCTCCGTCTTTGCGCAGGCGTCACGTCTTCCTGTGTTAGAGGGAGTGAAGACGTGCTGCAGAAAATGCTTTACAGCTTTACAGTGTACTCAATAAGCAAAAAAACCTTTCGATTTTAAAGCCTACTGTTACGCACTGACCAAAACTTTTTAGGTTCTATCACTGAAATCAATAATAGAGAAGCACTGTTGGATTCTGGATTCTGATTGGCCAGAGGGTGCAGATACATTTTCTGTAACAGCAGGCTCATTTAAAAATGTTACTGTTTCTATAGTAACAGCTCGTTCACAAGGACCTGTACAGTGGATAAACAATAAAACTGTACATGAAGCTGCACATTGACTCCTCTAAAATATATCCAAGTGTTATTTCTATAGTATTGTCCCTTAAGATCTAGTTGCTGAAATGTGAGGGGTGCACTCACTTTTTGTGAGATACTGTACCTAGAACTTGACAGTTTATAGCTAGAACTTGACGGGTTTTTAGCTAGAACTTGACGGGTTTCAGCTAGAACTTGACGGGTTTCAGCTAGAACTTTATGCACTTTTAATGCACATAAATATCTGAAGTTTTTTTTACTTTCTTCATTTTTACGTTTACATCAGTTACAGCTTATATCTAGTGTTTTTATACACATTATACCTACAATTATACACATTAAATCTGCAGACATACAGTGGTGTGAAAAAGTTATTAGGTATGAGAGGGAAACACTTTTTCACACAGGGGCCATGTAGTTTTGGATTTTGTTTTCCCCTTAATAATAAAAACCTTTATTTAAAAATGGCATGTTGTGTTCACTTGTGTTATCTTTTACTAATATTTAAATTAGTTTGATGATATAAAACATTAAAGTGTGACAAACATGCAAAAAAAGAAGAAATCAGGAACAACACTTTCACACCACTGTATATGGTTATACCTAAAATACATTTACCGGTAGTAGAAATTTGCTCACTTCATTAGAATTTTAAAGTTTATACCTCGATCTATACATGAATCTGTGTAGATTATATCTAGCTATTTATGCAGTTTATAGCTAAAATGATGTGGTTTATACATGTAACATCGTGCACTTTATACCTTCAACCTGAAACAGTTTTAATGACTTTATATCCAAAAAATTGTCAAGTTTATACCTTTAACTGTATAGTTTATACTTATGCATTTATGCTGTTTTTCTAATTAAAACAACACAAATTATACCTAAAACCTTTATGCACTTACATGCTTAGAAGTATTTACATTTTATAAATAAAAACTCTGCACAATTTATACCTAGAGCCTGACACTCTCGAGTCTACTTTTGAAAAAACTTACATTAATAACTAAAAGACTTTATACCTAAAAATTCACCCTAGTTTATTCGCTCTAAACATTGAGCTATATTGTCCTGAGCCTGGTGAGGGAACTAGTGCTTATCGCTGCAATATCAGGTTACACTTGCTTTGTAGATGTTCCACAACGTTCAATGGAACTATAAGCGCATAAAAAAGTATGAATTGAAAGACAGAAGGGAAGAGTAATCAGGAGAAAGTTCAAAACCAGCAGGCGACTGGTGGGCAAAGACAAAAGAAAAGGAAGTGTGGGGCAATGATATAAGAGACAAGGAAAGGGAAAACGGGAGAGCGAGAGAAGAGATAGAGTAAGAGTAGTTCGAATGAACAGGGAAATGTATGGAAATGCCTGCCGTTTGTACAGGATGCAGGCTTGCATGTTGGGAGCGTAGGGACTTATGAGGTCCCCAGGGGTCAGACGAGCTGAGGGGGGAAAACAAAAGTGGTCAGAGGCTAAAGAAAGGGTGAGACGGAGGGGGATGGAAAAATGCAGTGGAAAAAAAAATAGGAGAAAGTGAGGAGAAGGTGAAGCCACACCCTGGTGCTCAGACTGGAGGAATGCTAGAGAGAAAACAAAGGAGGCTCTGAAATTTAAACAGTAAAATGACTAGAATGTCTATAACCACACTGTTAACTGGAGGATTTAAGGAATGTGTGTGTGTGTGTGTGTGTGTGTGTGTGTGTGTGTGTGTGTGTGTGTGTGTGCGTGTGCACGCACGTGAGGGATGGGATGTGTTTACGAAGGACAGTGCTGTTTATACTGGACTTGACTGAGTGTGTGTGAATAATCTTCCTGACACCAGCTTGTGAAATTCGGGGAATAATGAGAACACACACAAACACAAACACACAAACACACACACACACGAACCAAAAAAAAAAATAATGTAAAAAAACTTTTAGTCCTGAAAAGCTGGAACCAGGTACACTTTGGAACTTTGGAACAGGAACTCTTTGTTTTGTATTGTGTCATGTGCAGCACATTGTGAGCTTTGTGTGTTTTTTTTATATTATGTTACATTATTTATTATGTTTGAATATTATTTTACAATCATATTACGCTAATTGTATTATGTTAGGGCAATTAGAACTATGTAGTTGTTGAACATGCATCATTTTCTGTATAAAAAAGATTTGCGCCTTAAATATATATTTTGCAGTTAAAATGATTAAGTTGTTCAGTTGTCTTTTAGTTTTAATAGATTTGCAGTTTCATACATTTTACCTTCAGCTGGTTACATATTCTCATAAACTTCAGCTTTAAGTTTAATAAAACTAATGCAATAATTATAATATTGAAAATAAATATTTTAACTTGATGTTTTACACATGTACACATTTTTTAATTTTTTTTTTTTTAACAAAAATGTATTTGTGATTTAACAATAATTAGCGAACCCCCTGCAGTACCGCCGCAGACCCCCTAGAAGTCACGGATCCCCGGTTAAGGACCCATGAATTAGAGTATATGGTTACACTATATTACATTGTGTTAATGTTATACTATGTTACATAATATGTTAAGATATGCTGATAAGTTACAGTATGTTCCAGTGTTTTATCATTTTACATTTTCTTGCTCCAGTACATTACATTATTTTACTGTCTTGTTACAGTACGTTACATTGTGTTACAGTACATTATTTAATGCTACATTGTTAGACAATGTTACACTATAATGTTAAGATGATGTAACATATACTGTATCATCTTAACATTGTAGTGTAACATCGTCTAACATAATGTAACATTACATAATGTACTGTAACACAATGTAACATACTGTAATAAGACATAGTGTAACAGTGTACCGTAACAGTACATTATGTTAGAGTATGCTACATTGTGTTACTTTGTTTATTACATTACATAATAAGATATTTTACCGTATATTACTTTGTTATATTACGTTACATTATATTGACATATTGCTTTATATTATGTTAAGATATGTTACAGTACATGACATTAAGATTAAGACATTAAGTAAATTTTCATGTTATTACATTAGATTAGATTAAACTTTGCCGTTGTGCTAGGTACATGTACAGAGCCAATGAAATGCAGTTCGCATCTAGCCAGAAGTGCATAAGTGGCCTATTTACAATAAACAGCAGAGAGATAAATAGGGTATGAGGTCCATATACACAGTGGTAAAGGCAAATAATATATGGTATATATAGTGATATACAATATACTGAGCAAAGATTATGCATAGACAGACATGTCAGAATGTTACATTATGTTAGAATACATGTTATTTTAAGTTGTTATAGTACATGTCATGTTACATCATGTTACGATCTATTACTTTGTTATAAAGATATGTTACAGCATGTAACATTATATTAAGACATCTTCTAGTACATTGTCATGTTACAATATATAGTTATTTTACGCTACTTACGCTTATATTATTTTATGTTATATTATGTTACAGTATGTTAAATTGTCATGTTACAATATATAGTTATTTTACGCTACTTACGCTTATATTATTTTATGTTATATTATGTTACAGTATGTTAAATTGTCATGTTATATAATGCTACAGTGTGACGTTACAGCGTGTTATTTTTACGTTACACAACGTAACGTAAATTAAACGCGCACGTTACATTGTCACGATGTGCGAATTATTTTCCATTACGCCATATTATGTTACGTTGTGTTGTATTATGTTGTTTACACACCTGATGTGTGCTCTAGTGCATTGTGACATTACATTGCTGTAGAATAATTACACAACTTTCTACAGCATTAGGTCATGTTTATTTATTTAAGCTTAATTTTGACAAACTACTTTTGTCCGAAGTGAAATGAAATTTCCAGAACAAACCTCTGCATAAAGTTCTTTACAAAGTGTTTTTCTACATTCAGCACCATCCCTAATACTGAGTCCTGCCTTGTGCCTCACGCTGCGAGATTTAATCTTCAACAAAGTGGAATCTCCAACCAAAAATCCCTCTCACAAAGACACACAAGTAAACATTCACAACTAAGTCCGATTTTAAATGCGGTCGCAAAGTAAACGCTGAGTTAGGAAAACAGGAGCGTTCCGAAAACAAGTCTGGTTTTGCTAACTGGTGTGGAAAAAGAAACAAAACGCGAGCTATAGCTGTAGTGTTGTGTATCATCTTTCACAGATCCTCCATTCTTCTGGGGATTTTTTTTTAGGTTCTGTGGTGGGAAAACCATCACTACAGGGTGCCAAGACTTAAATTGTAATACGATACTGGGAACAAGGATTCAGTAGCGTCAAAGCAAACATCGGTATTCGTATTAGAAATGTAAATCAGGTTTTTCTGTTCACAATTCCATACATGCTAAATGGTAGGTTGTGCTGGATCAAGTGCTATTTTGGAATGAATAGATTTAGAATGAATATATAAAACAAGTGCTCATTAATACATGCACTTATTCATACAGCAATAGGGTCAAAAGATTGTGGACACCTGAGCATTAAAATTATTTGCTTTTTTTTCTCCATTTACTCAAAATAATCTCAACTCTTCTCGGAGGATGTTTCATTAGATAGAGATTTGTAGAGATTCCTTCAGTCCCAGGGTGTTAGTAAAGTCAAGTGTTGAAGTAGGTGAGGTGAGGTGAGGAGGCCTGGGATTGGAGCTCTATATCAGGAGATCTTTCACTCCAACCCATGGAGCTGGCTTTGTGCACAGAGGTATTATCATGCTGATACAGGTTTGGGTCTCCTAGTTCAAGCAGGGGAAAATTCAATGCAGTTTGGATTGTTCAGGGTTTCCTCGTGTAAATATTTACAGAACTTTTGGACCTGAACTTTGTCTTTGGCTTCCAATATTGCTCTTACAGTGACCAGAAAGCTAGTCAGGATATTAGGATTTATTTTTAAACGTCTGGTACATTTGCTAAAAGGAGAACCCGATCACTGGGGCTTAAACCAAAATCTAACATAGTGACCACCAGATTCAGAGGAACTTGTTTCTGATGCACTTTCAGCAACTTTCACTTCCTGCTTGTCTTCAAAATAGAGAAAAAAAAAAATGTTGACTGACACATTTTTTCTTGAAGTGAAAAAGTACTTCCAAGTACACTACAGTGCAAGTTTAGAAAAATAGGGTATTGAGCATGGAGTCAAGGGCCTTGCTCAAGGGCCCAAAGTAGCAGATTGGCAGGGGTGCGGTTTAAATGCCTGACCTTCCAATCAGTAACCCAGAGCTTTAATCATTCATTGATCTAGAGTACTGTACATATCTGCTGTTTTTTTGTTTTGTTTTGTTTTTAAACATCCCATTCCACATTTACTGTTATAATAAGCTCCTCTTTCCTAGGAAGATGTTCCACTAGATTTTATGGATTTTTGTGTGAGATTCAGTCAGCCACAAGGGCATTAGAAAAGTCAGGTACTGATGTAGGTAAGGTGTGGATTGAGTTCAGAGCTCTATAGCAGGAGATCTTCCACTTCATAATACATGAAGCTGTCTTTGTGCACATTGGGTCCTGCTGGAGAAGGTTTGGGTCTCCTAGTTCAAGTTAATTTTCACGCCACCACATCCCCAAAGACGTCCTACACAATTGCGTGGCAACTTTGTGGGAACAGTTTGGCGAAGAACCACATACATCTGGAAACATCAGCGGCCCCAATACTCAGCCTTGCACAGTTTATTTCCCTGACCAGCTGCTTAACCCAATTAACACGATTCGATTAGTAGGTATGCATATGAAAAGAAGCCTGAAACGCAGAAAATCTCAGGTTACAGCTCCAACTTTGACTATTATAAAGCGCTAACAATGGAGACTCCATCCATAAATGTTACACACATCTTCTGATAGAAAACTGGATTAAAAGATGGCGTACGCTTTTTACTCTGTTTATAATAAAGCATGAGCTGTAGACATCTCTCTGAATAAGCACTCTCTGTAAATTCCCCTTTTTCCGACCTTGAGAAACTCCCTACTTTCTCAGATTTCTTGAAGACGACATGTAAAGTTACTGAAAACAAAACTGCCAAAAAAAAAAAAATTGACATTAGATCCCTCCAGCCTCCCGGAAAAACGCACTCGGACTCTACATTCGTTCGGAGTTTGTCCGTGTACACTACAGAGCCGTCCGAGAAACGTTTGAGAAGCGTTTATGCAAAAAACACAAATCAGCACTTATGCAAATAGTTACATACGAACTCGGAAACAGAGAGTTAGCAGGCAAATGAGTGCTCCAACAGGGCGGGAATTACATTACATTTACATACCTTTAGACAAGAACTTTTATTTATATTTTGCTTTGTTATGGTTTTTGACAGACGCATGCGTTCCTTTTGTTTCTATGCAAAAAAAACACTCCTGAGGGTTTTGTTTCTCCAAACGTTCAGCTGAAATACTTTTGTAAAAACTCGCCCAAAATGTTCTTCACTAGTTGGAGGTTCATCTCAGAGCAGTTCAGTGACTGGGCAGGTGGTTCCATGATGGATATCACTCCAGACATCTGTTTACTCTCTAAATAACACGTACAGAACTAGTCACTTCCAATGAGCAGCAGTCCAGACGGAAATGCATGGTGTGATGAAGTATGGAATGGGAGCCATGTTGGTTCACTTTCACTATCTGGTATCTCAGCCTGATCACATCATCTCTCCTGTTCTCCACTTTACACAAGTTCTTCTGGTAGAGACACAAATGTCCCGTTTGGTCTCAGAACTTTCTTCCACTCATTCACTCTACAATTCTTGTTTGTTTTTGCCTTCTAAATTTGTTGCAATGAAACATTTGTCTCAAACACCACAGAAAACTAGGTGTTTCTACACTTTTTACAGCCTATGTATGAATATATTTACACACACACGCACACACACACACACACACACACACCATATCTTTGTTATGTCGATCAAACGTTCTTCTGCGAATGCTTTTTTTTTTTCTCTAGTATGCAGCAAAAACTGCATTTCTCTGACAGAATCAGCCCTGTGAATCTCTGTGTGTGCATGTGTGTGCGTGTGTGTGCGTGTGTGTGTGTGTGTGTGTTCAGCTCCATATTTGCACAGGAAATTTAACCTCCTAAGGCTCCTCTACAGAGAGGCAAGTCTGAGCAGGTTTAAGCTTAAATGAAAGAGAGAGCAGAAGAGATTCACAGGGTGGGAACCTCAGAGGGGAGGAGTAGAGAAGGAAGAAGTCTTTCATATTATAAAAACAGATCATAAAAAAAAAAAAAACCTCAGTCATAACATCCAATAGAAACACGAAGAGAACCTCAAGAAGCATTAAATCTCTCCCCAGTGGAGGTACAGAGCTCCTTCTGAGACCATCATCTCCCCAGAGGAACCCAAAGTCCAAGCCACAAACATGCAGACGGGAAACAAATAAGTCACACTCTGGGACTCGAATGGCAAATATTATCAAAACCCTGTACTGGGGGTTCAACAGAAGGACGGGGTGAGAACATCTCTGAAGATATCAGTATTAAACAGAAGAACCATGGAGTCAGGACGTGCAACGTCTCATAATTAGATACGTTTGATATCAGATTATAAAAAAAACTGCAATAGATCAAATAAAGAAGGATTTATTTATATGCTGACTGTGTAACAGATCGTCTTGTTTTTTTTTTTGGCAGCCGAGCATAAGCACTATTTGGAGAATCTCCCTCTCCCTCTCTCTCTCTCTCTCTCTCTCTCTCTCTCTCTCTCTCTCTTTCTTTCTTTCGCTAAACAGCATGGCACGTAACATAAGCAGACACCAGAATAGTTTCCATCTTGGCTACAGTGACTCACAGGAGGACAAAAAAGGAAGGACGTTAGAGATTTGGGAGTCTGAGAGCCGGCTTTGACGCTGGTGAAAGGATTATGTGCTCCTGGGACACGGCCGAGAGCTGGTGAAAACACGAGTCTCTTCTCTCCTACATGACACCATCTCACAAACACAATGTGGCCAAAAATATCGGGATTCTTCCAGCCGTATGCGATTCTTATCCAAACTGTTAGCATCAAGCAGGAGGTAGACGATTGTATAGGAACAGAGGTGCACACGTGTACCGAACGCAACCCTTTTTACGTGCGGAAGGTAGTTACAATCCGAGTTCCCTCAGGAACGTGTTAAGTGGTGGACCGTGAGTTTGTTTGGTCTCCACCTTGCACTGTCACGTACTGGAAATACGATTTGTAGTGCGTTGTTCTGCGCACTCGTGAAATCCCTGCCGATTTCTGGTCATCACTAACGCTATGAAGGATGGAAGGAAGGAATGAAGACATTTGTTAAAGTTTACCGAAATAAGTACAAGAGTTAAGTATCTTTATAAAATTTAATATTAAATGTACACACACACACACACACACACACACTTATAGACACATCTGTATTACCCAAATGGGGTCTAACAATTATTAACTATTTAAATTAACTTTTTTTTTACATTCATTTACTTGTATTTCAACAATTTAATTTTAATTGCCAATTTTATTAATAATCAAAAAGCTAATTGTATTAATTTTATTTTATTTTCACATTTTATTTTTATCAAATAATATTTTATATATTATGTAACCATGTATTTTATTTAAAATGGATTTGTTGATGCTCACAAAAGTTGTTATTAATAATAATAATAATAATAATAATAATAATAATAATAATAAATCTACACAAGATCTAGGGGAACATCTTCCCAGAATAATGAAGGTTATTATAACAGTAAATGGAACTAAACGTGAAATGGGATGTTAAAAAAAATGCAACAATGCATCTGATACTCAGTAGGCCTCAGGGAAAGATAAATCTCAGAAGCCCTTTATCTTTGGCTCAGTTTTAACTTCCTGGCTTCAAACAGGAAGCAAAGTTCACCGCTCAGGAAGTTCTCGAACAACCCGAGGTGAGGTCGTGTAAACACTGCGCTGCTGCTCGGCTGTGCGGTCACCCGTCTAAGAACACAACAAGGACAACCGCAGAAGCTACTGCATTGTGTCCAACAACACTAATCACTTCTGAGGAGCCTGTGATCTGTCTTCAGCAAACAACCAGTAAAGTCAGGTACTGATAGAGGTGAGGAGGTCTGGAGTGCAGTCAGCGTTCACATTCAAAGTTCACTTGATATGAACCCAATTTAATTGATCAGAGAAATCAAGTCACCTGACCCGCAGGTGTGGTGTCGACTTGAGTGCACTGCATGTATGAAGTGGTATCAAAAGGTTTCAAGACAAGTTTTGTAACACGCCAACAGATGGCAGCACGAGGCTGCAGACACAGTCACAGGGAGCACCACAAAATACAAAATATATCATATTGTGGTGATTCTGTGAATCTGGTAGTGTTGATCTCTTCTGATCAGACATTAAAAGACCACAGTAAAAAGGAAAAACCAAAAAATACCGTGTGCTGCTGTTTAATTATTAATAATCGCAAATCCTCTGCAAGTTTCTGCTGTATAAAGGGAATAAAACAATACTGTTTTAAGAACTTAACCACACAACTTACAGTTTCTTCCTTTTGTAATTATTTGCTGTTTCAACTACGTTGTCAAATCATCATTTACAGAAGTTAAAATGTAAAAAAAAAAAAAAAAAAAATGCCCCGCCCACTTCCCCCAAACAACCAACCATAAGCCTCCTGCTTTTCTAAACACATACGATCACTCAGGACTTTCCCGATCCATCCCTCAGATGCAGGATAAACCCGGCTTAACCGAGCCCAACGTCCTGCAAACCAAAAGCCGGTTTTGTTAGGTCAAGCCCCGCCCCCTTCCTGTATCGTAAGCCGGCTTACGCATCCGTCATCATCACCAGCACACAACGTAATCCCCTTTAACCCGACTGCACTAATTAATAGGCCTACAGGAGCTGCTGAGAAAGCACAAGCGCAGATAATCAGCTCTGCTTCCCATCGCAACGAAACCTGCAATCCAGCGTCTTCCTTATGAGACCCTTGTGCTGTACGGATTGTTCTATTCAGGACCTCCGGATGGCTTTTACGCTTCACCAAAACCTCGCAGATGGAATGAGTTTTCCTTTCGCATAGATTTTCCAAATTCTTTTTTTATTTTCTTCTCTCCAGAGCAGGGCCTGGGTGTGGCCAAGGAAGGGGCTGGGTGGGGCCTGGGGGTGGCCAGGGAAGGGGCCTGGGTGGGGCATGGGGGTGGCCTGGGTGGGGCCTGGGGGTGGCCTGGGTGGGTCTTTAACCCCTTGTTATTTAAAATATGTGGTATAATATACACAAAGTGTTGATACATTTTTTTAAATGACCATATGTATGACCAATGTTTTGACCATAATAATAATAAATAATTAAACAGGTACTTTAAACAACAATTATCACTGATAATTAATATTAGTACATATTTATTTATTATTAACAATTTTAATAAAATAATATTCCTTGATGATTTTCTTTTCTTTTTCCATCATCCACAGCGTTGCACTCAATTGGAACTGTATGGGCATTGGGTGTCTAGATGAGGATGACGTTCCCTTTTGATTTTGGTTCCTCTCAAGGTTTCTTCATTTCATCTCAGGAAGTTTTTCCTTGCCACAGTCGTCCTTGGCTCACTCATTAGGGATATATCATAGACTTACAGATTCTAAATTGGCATTTGTATCACGATGCATCGTTCTTAACGCGTTCCCATCAGTAAAAAACTATTTATTTATGTATATTTATTAGTAGATGCGCAAAACTTTTATTTCAAACGTGACTGATAATCTGTGAGCGATATTTTACACGTAGGTGGATTTCTCGTCGTGTCTCGAGGGCGTTCTCTCAGCACTACAGAGAGACGGAGGCGTGTCCTGAGAGTCACATAGAATACAGATTAACATGGCAGAGGTAGAGCTGTAACTTCCTGCAGACACAACAGGAAAAGAACGTCTGGTTTTATTTAAGTGTATGCAAAATGTATGCAATAAAAGAAAATTTATTTTAACAGCACTCAACACAATTACTGCGCTGTGCATTTCTGTTTGAGCATTTTTTATTACAAATATAAATAAATACAAACGAGGCAGAATTAAATCCTTCAACGCAACATAAGTGTAGTCACGGCAAAGGCTGTGAATACTTATGTACATGTGATGAGTTAAAAAAAAAAAGTTAATTTTTTATAAAATTTGCTAAGATTTTAAACGCACTTCTTTCACGTCGTCATTCTGCGGTATTGTTCGTAGAATTTTGATCATTTTGAAAGTAAGGAATTTAATCCACAAAATGTGGAAAAAGTGAGGCGCTGTGAATACTTTCCGCGATAAATTACGAGTTTGCTCATTACAACTATGCGATTAAATATTTTAATCGACTGACAGCCCTTGTTTTATTTCATCTTTTTGCACTACAAAGGCATGTGTATGAAAAGGCCATGCATCAGAAGACACTTAAGTGAATTGATGATTTTCTGTCTGTCTGAACCAAAGGAATAAAAGTGAACTTTCTGCACTATATTGAACAGAGCATCATATTTTTTTCCCCACTGCCTTGCTGCACACCCCTATCATACATATATAACTTATATATAAAGTTATATACATGATTGCTGCAGGATGAATCTGTGCACCACACATGGTGATTCCTGACTTGCGATGGTGTAGTAATTCTCACAATGCACTGCAGCAGTTCAGTGTACGTGAGTTCACTGCACGTCCAGCACTATTAAAATGTCAGTGTTAACAAAGAAGTGCTCCCCAGTCACCCTGTTTCAGCTCCTACATCACCATGGAGAACGCACAGGGGTCACACAGGGGTCGCACGGCACATCTCCTGCTCCCCCTGCTGGCTGATGTGGGAAACAGGGGCGAGACAGTGATGTCTCGGTGTGAGAAAAACAGAATTACGATTCATCTGAGCAGTTTCTCTACTCGTCTCACACTGAGATTAACAACTCCAAATGGCCGAAGTTCATGTGAACACACTAACGTGAGAGGCATGAAGTTCCTATACGTGAAAAAACACAGATCAATGGTGAGGTACGGTTTTATCTCGATGCGTGTTGGCATTTGGAATTCCTTTCATGTCCTGCACAAACCAGAATAACTTATTTTTACACTGTAATGATGTGCACAAGTTTACAATGGGTTAGTAAGTTAGGCCACACCCCCTTTTCCCTCCCCTCAGTTCTGCAGGCGATAGTGCTAGCGAGCAGGATATGATGACGGCACCTTCAACATCATCTCATGATGCTGCTGTGAGTTCAAACATGGAGATCTAACACCAGGATCTATTCATCTATCTACAGTATCTACAGTGAGAAAAATAAGTATTTGAACACTCTGCTATTTTGCAAGTTCTCCCACTTAGAAATCATGGAGGGGTCTGATATTGTCATCGTAGGTGCATGTTCACTGTGAGAGACATAATCTAAAAAAAAAAAATCCAGAAATCACAATATATGATTTTTAAACTATTTATTTGTATGATACAGCTGCAAATAAGTATTTGAACACCTGCCTATCAGCTAGAATTCTGACCCTCAAAGTCCTGTTAGTCTGCATTTAAAATGTCCACCTCCACTACATTTATTATCCTAAATTAGATGCACCTGTTTGAGGTCGTTAGCTGCATAAAGACACCTGTCCACCCCATACAATCAGTAAGAATCCAACTACTAACATGGCCAAGACCAAAGAGCTGTCCAAAGACACCAGAAACAAAATTGTACACCTCCACAAGGCTGGAAAGAGCTACGGGGAAATTGCCAAGCAGCTTGGTGAAAAAAGGTCCACTGTTGGAGCAATCATTAGAAAATGGAAGAAGCTTAACATGACTGTCAATCTCCCTCAGACTGGGGCTCCATGCAAGATCTCACCTCGTGGGGTCTCAATGATCCTAAGGAAGGTGAGAAATCAGCCCAGAACTACAAGGGAGTAGCTGGTCAATGACCTGAAAAGAGCTGGGACCACCGTTTCCAAGGTTACTGTTGGTAATACACTAAGACGTCATGGTTTGAAATCATGCATGGCACGGAAGGTTCCCCTGCTTAAACCAGCACATGTCCAGGCACGTCTTAAGTTTGCCAATGACCATTTGGATGATCCAGAGGAGTCATGGGAGAAAGTCATGTGGTCAGATGAGACCAAAATAGAACTTTTGGGTCATAATTCCACTAAACGTGTTTGGAGGAAGAAGAATGATGAGCACCATCCCAAGAACACCATCCCTACTGTGAAGCATGGGGGTGGTAGCATCATGCTTTGGGGGTGTTTTTCTGCACATGGGACAGGGCGACTGCACTGTATTAAGGAGAAGATGACCGGGGCCATGTATTGCGAGATTTTGGGGAACAACCTCCTTCCCTCAGTTAGAGCATTGAAGATGGGTCGAGGCTGGGTCTTCCAACATGACAATGACCCGAAGCACACAGCCAGGATAACCAAGGAGTGGCTCTGTAAGAAGCATATCAAGGTTCTGGCGTGGCCTAGCCAGTCTCCAGACCTAAACCCAATAGAGAATCTTTGGAGGGAGCTCAAACTCCGTGTTTCTCAGCGACAGGCCAGAAACCTGACTGATCTAGAGGTCTGTGTGGAGGAGTGGGCCAAAATCCTTCCTGCAGTGTGTGCAAACCTGGTGAAAAACTACAGGAAACATTTGACCTCTGTAATTGCAAACAAAGGCTACTGTACCAAATATTAACATTGACTTTCTCAGGTGTTCAAATACTTATTTGCAGCTGTATTATACAAATAAATAGTTTAAAAATCATATAT
>JBCEWE010000164.1:294271-301771 GCA_039877035.1 Silurus lanzhouensis | reverse complement strand
TAGACTGGTAAACTGGTGTGTGTGTGTATAGAGAGCAGTAGACTGGTAAACTGGTAGAATGGTATGCGTGTGCGTGCGCATAGAGAGCAGTAGACTGGTAAACTGGTAAACTGGTGTGTGTGTGTGTGTGTGTGTGTGTGTGTGTATAGAGAGCAGTAGACTGGTAAACTGGTAGAATGGTATGTGTGTGCGTGCGCATAGAGAGCAGTAGACTGGTAAACTGGTAGACTGGTGTGTGTGTGTGTGTATAGAGAGCAGTAGACTGGTAAACTGGTAGACTGGTGTGTGTGTGTGTGTGTGTGTATAGAGAGCAGTAGACTGGTAAACTGGTGTGTGTGTGTGTGTGTGTGTGTGTGTGTGTGTGTGTGTATAGAGAGCAGTAGACTGGTAAACTGGTGTGTGTGTGTGTGTGTGTGTGTGTGTGTGTGTGTGTGTGTGTGTGTATAGAGAGCAGTAGACTGGTAAACTGGTGTGTGTGTGTGTGTGTGTGTGTGTGTGTGTGTGTGTGTGTATAGAGAACAGTAGACTGGTAAACTGGTGTGTGTGTGTGTGTGTGTGTGTGTGTGTGTATAGAGAGCAGTAGACTGGTAAACTGGTGTGTGTGTGTGTGTGTGTGTGTGTGTGTGTGTGTGTGTGTGTGTGTGTATAGAGAGCAGTAGACTGGTAAACTGGTAGAATGATAAACTGGTGTGGTGTGAGATGAACAGGAAGTCTGAGTTTCTGTGAGAGTCTGACCTGATGTGGAGCCAGGACAGCATGGGCGTGGTCCCTCCCCCAAACACCCACACAGTGAAAAAGACGATGAGGAGTGTGGTGGTGAACATCGTCTGCCTCGCGTACGTCGCCGTGTCACGGATAGCCAGCGCAAATGCCATCGCTCCTCGCAGTCCTGCAAAACACACACACACACACACACACACACACACACACACACACACACACACACACACACGAGTTTATACACAAACTACACAAATCCTTACATTCAGAAGAGAGAAAGCTTTAAACTACATAATTTACCTATGTTTTTCCCCAGAATGCACCATTCAGTACCGTTAATCCATTCAGCGTCTCCCATTACAAAATATTAGCTTAGCTTTAATGCTACATTTGCTAACACGAGGCAACTGAATCTAGCTAGCATTTGCCAAAAAATTACTTCACTATGCTATAATACCAGCTAATTTCAAGTCAGCTCAACGCCAGTAACTACAATGCTAAGCTAAGTTTAACATGGTGTATTTTGCTAGCAAGCTGATTAAGCAAACATATTAGCAATATAGCTCAGCATCAAAACCCAGTTATATTCATCATTAAAGCTCATAGCTAAATCTGCTAATGTTAGCAAGCAATAACTGATCTACAAAGCTAGATATGATTAGAGTTGCAATATGTGAAACAAATACAGTTGCTAGGAAGCTAACATTAGAATAACTGTCTGACAAGCTAGCTTTTAAACTGTTTGAGATCGACACTAAATTGACCGTTGTGTGATATCAGCTAGTAGCTAATTTATCCAGCATGCTAGTTATTAAAAACAGTTATAGTATAGTTTCAATATTATAGCTAGTTTTTTATTTTATAGCCAAGTTTGCTAACTAGCTAGCTACTGGTAAAAGTACAAAATATGTGTAACAATGCTAGAAAGCTAACATGAGGGTAACTGTTGCGGTTTGTAAACCTGTAGGTGAGCTTGATCGCATTCTAGCTAACACTACGCAAAGAAAAACGTAGCCAGCTTAACATTAGGTTCCGTTTATAGCTAAAACTAGATGCTAAGAAGCTAATATTAGCGATCTTAGATGTTTTAGATCATGCTGTTGAAAAACAGTAGCCATGTTAGCAAGCTAACATCAAATAAACTACTGTGTAACAGTAGAGAATACTACATTTAAACACTAGCTAATGTTTTGAAATAATAGATAATAATATGCTAACTTTATATATCACATTATAGATTCAATGCCCTAGCATGCTAACAATTGGCTGAACGTTTGCAAGTCTGGACGAGAGCACGTCTGGGTTCTTTGCTAGCTCTTTTATAAGGGAGGATTAGCGAGCTACACTATGACTCACTTTTCTCAGTTTAGGTCATGATGAGCTCCATTATGGTGATGAACTACGAAAGAATTTTTAACAAGCTAGCGCCTGCCAAAATATCGCTAACACACACACACACACACACACACACACACACACACACACACACACACACACACACACACACACACACACACACACACACGAGTTTGGCCGTTGTTCAAGATGGAAAAGACGATACCTGCGAACATCATCATGTGCTGGAAGTTGGCACCGATTTTGTGTCTGCGTCCGAGGTTCAGCAGGAAGGACAGGGGGTAGATGTTCGAGGCTCGCCCGATAAAAATGGCGATCTGGGGATCAGGATGGAGTTAAAGAAACTAAAAGTTTACACAAACTTCAAAGACACGAGTAGTAGATTTGGTTTGGTTTAAAGTGGCACCATGTAATGTTTACCTCCTTTTGCAGATAGTAAAAAATCTTAAAGTGCCCTCTGCTACCTGCAAGGTTTTTCCTAAAGCAGCATTATGCGATGTTTAGCGCCTTATGTTGATTGTAAAATGTTTTTAAAGCAGCAATATGTAATGTTTAAAACCCCATGCTGCTTAAAAGTTCTTAAAGCTGCAGCATGTAAGTTTTAGCACCCTCTGCTGCCTGAAAGGTTTATTAAAGCAGCAGTATGCAATGTTTAGCGCCCTTGCTGCCTAAAAAAACTTTCTTGAAACAGCAGTATGTAATGTTTAGCGCTCTCTGTTGCCAAAAAACTCTTGAAGCAGCAGTATGTAATGTTCAGAGCCCTCTGCTGCCTAAAAAATTAGATTCTTGAAGCAGCAGTATGTAATGTTCAGAGCCCTCTGCTGCCTAAAAAGTTTCTTGAAGCAGCAGTATGTAATGTTTAGCGCCCTCTGCTGCCTAAAAAGTTTCTTGAAGCAGAAGTATGTAATGTTTAGCACCCTCTGCTGCCTAAAAAAAAGTCTCTTGAAGCAGCAGTATGTAATGTTTAGCGCCCTCTGCTGCCTAAAAAAAAGTCTCTTGAAGCAGCAGTATGTAATGTTCAGAGCCCTCTGCTGCCTAAAAAATTAGATTCTTGAAGCAGCAGTATGTAATGTTTAGCGCCCTCTGCTGCCTAAAAAAAAGTCTCTTGAAGCAGCAGTATGTAATGTTCAGAGCCCTCTGCTGCCTAAAAAATTAGATTCTTGAAGCAGCAGTATGTAATGTTTAGCGCCCTCTGCTGCCTAAAAAAAAGTCTCTTGAAGCAGCAGTATGTAATGTTCAGAGCCCTCTGCTGCCTAAAAAATTAGATTCTTAAAGCAGCAGTATGTAATGTTTAGCGCCCTCTGCTGCCTAAAGAAAAGCTTCTTAAAGCAGCAGTATGTGATGTTTAGCACCCTCTGCTGCCTGAAAGATTTATTAAAGCAGCAGTATGCAAACTTTAGTGCCCACTGCTACATTAAACAGTCATTCTATTTAAAAAGCAGTATGTATTCTTCAGCAGCATAGTATGTGCTCATTAGCGCCCTCTGCTGCATGGGAAGTCTTCTGCTTAAATAAACCGTTCTTAAAGCGCCCATTGCTGCCTACCAATATATTATTATTATTATTATGATTAATAATGATCTCATTGTTAGAGGATACGAAAGCTCCCACGATGAAGATAGGGCTGAAGACGTGGTTCTGGAAGGTGAACAGAGCCAGGCCCATGTAGGAGAAGATAAAGTTCTCAGCCAGAAAGTGCAGAACCTCAAAGAGCTGAAATGAAGATGAAATATTTATATTAGTAAATAACGTGATGCTGATGATGTTGATGCTGATGATGAAGTTCGGGGTGTGGTTTAGTTCGCTCACCACTTAGAGGTTCATGACTCAATGGTACTGTAAGTTTTAATCGAAACAGGTTTTATTTCTTCTCAACCCTAAAAAATTAACAATGATGACACTCGACTGTATGGCGTGAACATTCTCCAGGCTGTGAATCAGTTTTCGAGACTGGAGCTCAGCAAATGTGTTTCAAATCAGCACTCAGACTTAGAGAAGACAGCTGTTCCAGATGTGAAGCAGCTTTATGCACAGATGATTTCACTTCCTGTATTTTTATTTCCTCTCTCCTTCCTTTCCAGCTGTCTGTAGATGATTAGTTGACTGTGTGTTTTCACTGTGGACTGAGCACGTTCGAAAAGTTCATCGAGTGACTCATATCTCAAGCACGGACTACCAAAGACCAAACTAGCTCGACACTGCCCCCTGGCTGCTGCCACTGTAAGTGTGTGTTATTGAGAGAGTAAACAGACGTCTGGAGTGATATCTAATCAAAGAACCACCTGCCCAGTCACTGCACCTCAATCCTACTGAACTGCTCTGGGATGAACCTCCAACTACTGAAGAACATCTACAGGAGGAAGTATTTCAGCTAAACGTCCAGGTGCTGAGAGTGTGTGAAGCTGTTCTTTATGCTAAGGGAGGATTTTTCACAGAAAATAAAGTTCTGGTCGTTTATAGATTTGTTTGGTCAAAAGAACTAAACATACTGTTACATTGAAGAGTTTGTTGCATAGAAACAAAAAGGAATACCGAAAGTATTGGCACCCTGGGCAAACTTAAGGCACACTTACAAATTGACACACACTCACACTTTACCAAAATTCTGAACGTCTTGGTGAGAAAAAGAAAATAGATAAAACAGATAATAAAGATGTAAAAGAAGAGAGAAGAAGGGTGAAGGTACCTGCTTGGTGCGTTTGGTGGACTCCTCGGACAGATTGTTGTAGGTGTAATGAGCCTGTGTGATCCCACAGAATAACACTGCGACCACACCTGAAGGACAAACCAGACACGTGATCAAACAAGGGACACGTTATCAAATATTCGGCGAGCCACGGGCATCATTTTTACAATCTAATTCATCACACACACACCTGTGAAGCCACACGCCTCGGCCAACAGGAAGGTGCTCCAGGACATGAGGAAGAACAGCGCCGTCTCCAGCAGAGGGAAACAGTGCAGCTTGGTGAACTTGGTCACGTGAACACACAGGGTTAAAGATACAACCGCTTTTCCTACGACGTCAACATACGTTATATGGTCAAAACTTTGTGGACAAAGGATATGAGGGCGGTGAGGACACCGGTGACCGCGCCCATGGCGAAAGATCCGCTGAAGATACCGAGGAAAATGCCAACAGATTTAAAAAAAGCCGAGGCGTCGAAGGTGTGGGTGTTGGCGCCGCTTGGCTGGTAGGCCACGATAGACCTTTCAAATTAAAATAAATAAAATAAACAACAACAACAACAACAAGGAACATTCTAAAGAATAAACTTTGTAACATGTCACACAAGATGTGTTTGAGTTTATAATACTAGGTTATAAAATGCCTTTTAAGGATTGTGTGAATTCTATTAATGAAGCTGTTGGAGTTCATCCTGGTGCTGTTTTTCATCATATTTCTCAATCTTTTTTTTTTTTCTCCACTTAATCTCTAAATCCATCCTGTGCCCTGACGTGTTCATCAGAATCACGGTATTCACCATATAAGTTCCACCACACGTGAAATTCCCCCATGTAAGGTCATTAGAAAATGTCTACAGTAGCTGTCTCTCTCTGGAAGTTACTATGGTTACAGGTGTTTACATCGTATTCGTTTACAACGCTGAGAGAACACCACAAACTACAAGTGTTCCTCCAACCAATCACAATCTCAGGCTCTTAAACATTAATTGTCTTCACTTTGATCCGTGTGTGTGTGTGTGAGAATGAAAGTAAAATATGTTTGCTCTACATTCTGTTCTTTTATTAAACGCTTTAGCAATACCGTGATGTAGAACATTCACCCAGTAAATCATCACTCACCTGAAGTGAATTGAATAAAAATGATCTATTATCTCTCTGACCTAAAGGTGGCGCCAGAGGACCAAACACTTGTTTTTTAGGTCTCTTTTTAGGTCTCGTAATAAATCATGAAAACACACAAATAAGAGAAACAGAGAGAGAGAGAGAGAGAGAGAGAGAGAGAGAGAGAGAGAGAGAGAGAGAGAAAGCAAGAGGGAGATAGATACAAAATAAGTGAGAGAAAAAGACAAAAATGCATATTTTACATTTTCTTCAAATAAAGAGAGAGTATAGTAGAGAAAAAGACAGGTAAAGAGGCCAGCTTTGAGACAGAGAAAGAAAGAGAGAGCGAGAGAGACGGAGAGAGAGAGAGAGAGAGAGCGCGAGCGAGCGAGAGCAAGAGGGAGAGAGAGCGAGAGAGGAAGAAAAAGCAAGAGACAGAGAGATACAGGGAGGGAGGGAGTGAGAGAGTGAGCGAGCGAGAGCAAGAGAGAGCAAGACAGGGAGGGAGAGAGAGAAAGAGAGCGCGAGAGAGAGAGAGTGAGAGAGAGCGTGCGCGAGAGAGAGCGAGAGTGAGAGAGAGAGAGAGAGAGAGAGAGAGAGAGAGAGAGAGAGCGAGAGAGTGAGAGAGAGAGAGCAAGAAAGAGAGAGCGAGAGAGAGAGAGAGCGTGAGAGTGAGAGAGCGAGAGAGAGAGCGTGAGAGTGAGAGAGAGAGAGAGCGAGAAGAGAGAGCGAGAGAGTGAGAGAGCGAGAAAGAGAGAGCGAGAGTGTGAGAGAGAGAGAGCAAGAAAGAGAGAGCGAGAGAGAGAGAGAGCGTGAGAGTGAGAGAGAGAGAGAGAGCGTGAGAGTGAGAGAGAGGTATAAAGAGTATGACCGGTATGGTAATAATTTTCAGGGGTAGTTTAATATTGGATAGAATGATTTCAGTATTTGCAGCATCGTCTCTTATCTCTCAGTCCTGAACACTGAAACCTTTTAAAATCTAAACCAGAACTCCCGGGGATTTAATTCACCATACTGCATTTTTATACCGGAATTAAAACGGGGATCAAATAAAGTTCCCAAATGACAAAATAAAATGCTTCCAGAAGTGTAATATTTATTCAGCTTCAAATGACCAGGAGCAGCTCTGTTTAGAAAAACTCAAACAGTTCACTACACTGTGAACTGTGTGTGTGTGTGTGTGTGTGTGTGTGTGTGTGTGTGTGTGTGTGTGTGTGTGTGTGTGTGTGTGTGTGTGTGTCTTACGATGACAGAACGATGGCCACGGCGTCGTTCATGACGCTCTCTCCAAACAGCAGGGCGTAAAGATCCACATCAGCATGGAGCTCATTGAAGATAGCCAGCACAGTGACTACACACACACACACACACACACACACACACACACACACCATAAATAATACATATAAGAAAGTTCTAGTTACATGATTCATTGTAAGCATGCACAAAATTAAATGGGCTGTTCATCAAGATATACAAAATGAGACTGGCAGAAACACAAACAAACAAATAAGAGACGGACAAAAAAAGAGAGACAAGTAAAGAGAGAGGGAAAGCAAAAGACAAAAAAATGGGGTGGGGATCAACAGATAGAGATATAAACGGAGAGACACAAATAAAGAGAGAGAGTTGGTG
>JBCEWE010000164.1:224271-289271 GCA_039877035.1 Silurus lanzhouensis | reverse complement strand
GTGGAGATTTGTAAAATATTTATTCAGCCACAAATGGATTAGTATAGTCATGTACTGATGTAGGCGAGGTGAGAAGGCCTGGTGAGGAGTCAACGTTCCCATTTATCCCAAAGGTCTTTAACAGGGTTGGAGCTCTATAGCAGGAGATCTTCCACTCTAACCCATGGAAAGCAGATCTTCATAGAGCTGGCTTTGTGCAAAGGGGAATTTTCATGCTGGAACAGGTTTGGCTCTACAAGTCTAAGTGAAGGTAAAGACATGCTATATAATTTTGTGCCTCCAACTCTGTGGGAGCAGTTTGGAGAAGCACCACATCTGTGTGGAGAAGTCAGTCAGGAGATCCAACACTTTTGCCCAAGACAAAAAGATGCGCTTTAAGAAAATGTTTAATGTTTGAACATTTAGAAAAAACATGATTAATTCTAATTATTCTGACTAACATATTTAGTCAAATTTGTGTTTTCACATTGTGATGTCACAATCGTAATATGCAAATTATTATTATTACTATTCTTATTACTATCATATGATAGAAACCTTTATCCACTTTGTTGTATTCTTTCTCTCACACACACACACACACACACACACGCACACACACACACACACACACACACACACACACACACACACACACACACACACACACACGTGTTTTACAGCTAGTTTGGGTCGAGGTTTTCATGGTTGGAAAAGGTCGAACTGGTTTCAGGTGGGGTTTTTTGGGGTTTTACAGAGAGAATGTAAAAAAAATGTAAATGCCTCCGTGTCAGCCAGCGGTGGAGGGTGTGTCTGGTCATGTGATCACAAAGCTCGTTTAATTATCATCATCTGTGGACCTGATATGACCAACTCCAGAAGTCTGTACGAATCATCTTACCTCACCTGAGACACGTTTCCACTGCACAGAAACACCAGTCCAGACCCACATCTTTCCCAAGAAGTCCACACATCTGGCCAAAACTTATTTATTTAAAACTGGGTCAAATTGTGACCGAGATATATATATATATATATCCGTCCGTCCGTCCGTCCGTCCGTCCAACCACCTGTCTGTCTATCTACTATCTACTTGTCTACCTACCTACACATCTTGATGCTTGCTTCTTTCTCTTTCTTTCTTGTTGCTCCTTCTTTCTTGCCTTCTTCGCTCTTTCTCTTTCTTTTTATGACGCCCCTTTTTCTTTTTTGCTTTTTTTTTCGTCTTACTTCCTTATTGCTGTCACACTTCCTGTCTTTCTTTCTGTCTTTTTATGATGCCCTTTTTCTTTCTGATGCCCCTTTTCTTTTATTTTCTTTGATGCATCTTTTCTTCTCTTTCTTTTCTTCTAATGCCCTTTTCTTTCTCTAATTCTTTTCTTCTGATTGTCTTTTCTTTCTCTCATTCTTTTCTTCTGATGCCCTTTTCTTTCTCTCATTCTTTTCTTCTGATGCCCTTTTCTTTCACTCGCGAGTGCGAGTGTGTGTACGCGAGTGCGAGTGTGTGTACGCGAGTGTGTGTACGCGAGTGCGTGTACGCGAGTGCGAGTGCGAGTACGCGAGTGCGAGTACGCGAGTGCGAGTGCGTGTACGCGAGTGCGAGTGCGTGTACGCGAGTGCGAGTACGAGTGCGAGTACGAGTGCGAGTACGCGAGTGCGAGTGCGAGTACGAGTGCGCGAGTGCGAGTACGAGTGCGTGTACGCGAGTGCGAGTGCGAGTGCGAGTACGCGAGTGCGAGTGCGTGTACGCGAGTGCGAGTGCGTGTACGCGAGTGCGAGTGCGTGTACGCGAGTGCGAGTGCGAGTGCGAGTACGCGAGTGCGAGTGCGTGTACACGAGTGCGAGTACGCGTGCGCGAGTGCGTGTACGCGAGTGACCAATCCTGTATATACATAATGAATCCAAGAATCTTAAAGGTGTGTAGAAATAAAAAGATGAGGTTTTTCTCGTTACCTTGCGGAGCATGTCGTTCTGCTCGACGTTGTGGATCTCGCGGGAGTTGATCTCACCCTTCAGCGTGTACTCGAAGAACTTGCCGCTGATGTTGAGCAGCAGCGTGCTGACTGGCCCCTCCTTCAGGGAGCAGCTGGGTGGAGTCTGATGGTGGTAGCTGGTGGAGGGAATTCCGTATCGCAGGATCACGCCCACCAGCAAACCTGACCACACCCACAAACATCTCATTAACTGATGCTGATTGTTCAGGAAGTGACTAATTCATGAACGCGCCATCATTTCTATAGTAACCGTTTATTCAGCGGCCCCATGTTCCACCAACAATTATATCCTTCTTTTCTTCAGTTTTTCTTTTTTCTATCCTTCGTTTCTACCTTTTTCATCTTTTATTCTACCTTTCATAATGTTTCCCCTTTCTTTAGCTGCAATTTTCTTCTTTTTTTTTTTTAATCAGCTTTTGATCTTTCAGTCTTTCTTTTTACCATAGTCATTGTTTTCTTTCTTCCTTTATCTGTCCATCTTCTTTCTTTTTGCTTTCATTCTTTTTCTGTCTTTTTTCATTGCTATTTTTATTCTTACTTTCTATCCTTTTCTATATTTATGTTGTTTCTCTCTATCTATCTATCCCTCTTTTCTTCTTCCTTTTTAAATTTTCCTTCCTTTTTTTATTTTTTCTCTTTCTGTCCAGTGCATGTGTACTGAATTAGTTCACACCTCCTGACCAATCAGATACAGTGAATTACACTGTAATCATTCATTCCTATTTGTACTGGTAAACAGAAGAGGGTAATTAATAAACTTGTTTTAGTTTTTCAGGTAAAACATGTCTGTTTAATAGAATAAAGAAATAAATAACTAACTACCACACGCACGCACGCACGCACGCACGCACCATGAAGCTAATGGTGGGAGTGCTGAGGTCACAGGTGTAAGCCAGTCCCTATTAATAAATGGGTCAGACCCAGCAACACACTCCCAGCCAACAGCAGTGACCTTGAAATCTCTCTCTCTCTCTCACACTCACACACACACACACACACACACACACACACACACACACACGGGCTAAAATCCAGCCAATACAGCTTAATTCTGTAGCACAGCCTACTGCAGGAGAAAATCATGATGCATGAAGGCCACAGGCGCGCACACACACACACACACACATTGTTGCTGTGTGACACAAAAAAGAAGCAGTTTTTGACTGAATCAGGATATTTTCCTGAGTACATTTGCATAAATTCTTTAATAAAATCACTGTTAAACTTACTATGCAGCTCGTTCTTATTCTAAACACTGAGACTGGAAGATCCAACATCCGTACCCACAGCAATGTCCAAACACATTACAGGAAATAACATCCAGAACAAGGAAACAGAGTAAATCACTCACATTAAACACCACAACGTCCAATTAAACACCAAACAGTCTGACTAAGAACAACAGAATTTGAACACAATGTCCCATTCAATTCCACAGTCTGATTTAATAACAATGTCCCATTAAACACCAGAGTCCACTGTCCCATTAAACACAGAAGAGACAGATTGAACACCAGTGGCCCCATTAAACAACAGTGTGACTAAACATCTCAGAGTCCAGCTGAACACAAAAGAGGTCCATTAAACACCACATGGTCAGAAAAAACACCAGTCGTGTTAAATTAGTTAATCGCATTAAACTCCACAGAGTTGGGCTAAACACCAGAGACACATTAAACAACGTCTCATAGAAGACCACAGGATCTGACTAAATCCAACAATGTTTCATTATAGACCAGAGGTCAGACTTAACACCACAAAGTCTCATTAAAGACCACAGGCTCCGAGGAAACACCAGAGTCTCATTAAAGGCCACAGGCTCCGAGTAAACACCAGAATCTCATTAAAGACTACAGGCTCCGAGTAAACACCAGAATCTCATTAAAGACCACAGGCTCCAAATAAACACCAGAATCTCATTAAAGGCCACAGGCTCCGAGTAAACACCAGAATCTCATTAAAGACTACAGGCTCTGAGTAAACACCAGAATCTCATTAAAGACCACAGGCTCCAAATAAACACCAGAATCTCATTAAAGACCACAGGCTCCAAGTAAACAGAGACTAATTAAAGACCACAGGCTCCGAGTAAACACCAGAATCTCATTAAAGACCACATGTTTTGACTAAACCCCAGTCTCTCAATAAAGACCCCAAGTCAGCATAAACACCACAAAGTCCACAGGCTCTGTCTAAACACCACAGAGTCTAATTAAAATCCAGAAGCTATGACTAAACACCAGAGTCTCATTAAAGACCACAGGCTCAGAGTAAACACCAGAATCTCAATAAAGACCACAGGCTCAGAGTAAACACCATAAAGTCTCATTAAAGACCAGAGGCTCTTAGTAAACACCATAAAGTCTCATTAAAGACCAGAGGCTCTTAGTAAACACCAGAATCTCAATAAAGACCACAGGCTCAGAGTAAACACCATAAAGTCTCATTAAAGACCAGAGGCTCAGAGTAAACACCATAAAGTCTCATTAAAGACCAGAGGCTCTTAGTAAACACCATAAAGTCTCATTAAAGACCAGAGGCTCTGAGTAAACACCAGAGTCTCATTAAAGACCACAGGCTCCAAGTAAACACCAAAGTCTCATTAAAGACCAGAGGCTCCGAGGAAACACCTGAGTCTCATTAAAGACCAGAGGCTCTGAGTAAACACCAGAGTCTCATTAAAGACCACAGGCTCCAAGTAAACACCACAGTCTCATTCAAGACTCAAGTCAGACTAAACACCGCAAAGTACTATTTCACAAAAAGTCAGGCTAAACACTTGTCACATTAAACACCACAGTCAAACTAAACACAATAGCCCCAATTAAACACCACAGTGTCCTATTAAACAACAGAAAAATCACCTTACACCCCAAAATCCAATTAAAGCCCACAGACTGAGTAAACACCACAATGATATATTACACACCACTCACAGGTGGGTGTGGTTTTATTTAACACTGCTATTTTGCATTATTTTGCTTGGAGCTCTGACTATCGTGCACACTATAAGAGGACACAAAAATGTCCCGGAGAGTCAGGTGTGGAGATGGTAAACTTCCAGCACTGAAACTCCATCCCTCTCAGCCCTGCTCTCAGGTTCCTGAACTCTCATTAACCGGGAATTCCCGGGGCACGTGAACGCACCATCAAATGTTCAACACAGGTCTATAAGGTCTCTTCATCCGAAAATATCACATTATTAAACACCACATTATTATAAGCAGGAATGTCTCGCCGATTGACCGTTACACAAAATGTTTATTTTGTTTGTTACAAAACAACAGAAATGTTGATGTAAATATAAGAAATCGGCCGTGTTGAAATGTCGCAATGAGCAGCGTTCAGAACTAATTGAACGTCACATGCTGCGTTCAATGTGCTGGAACGTTCTGTAAAATGGTCTTAATCCGGGAAATACAGCGACTTAAGAATTACATGAGGGAAATGTTGAGACTAAGCATAAACATGGTGGATATATTTTTTATTATTATTATGTCTAGTGTCGTGCGGTGGAGTCTGAGCTGATTAGCAGGAGCTAGCAGGCTAGTCATACATATGAGACTGCTAAAACAGTATGATTTAAATAGCGTCTGTGTGTGTGTGTGTGTGTGTGTGTGTGTGTGTCTGCTGAATTCCTTACCGTAAATCATTGCCAGGCCGGTTTCGTGCAGGAAACGCACTCGCCTGTGTTTGAAGAGCCATATAGTCAGAATGGTAAGCGTTAGCAGCAGGATAAATGTGAGTAAATTAACGCTGTCCTGGCGGTGGCTCTCCTCCGCCTCCTTCTCCGTGGCCAGCGGTTCCTCCATCTCCATCGCGCCGTCCTCCGCGCTCACCCCCGCCGCGCGGCCCAGCAGCAGCAGAAGCACACCCGCCGCAAACGACGCCGTGCTGCTCCTCCTCCTCCACAGCTTCCTCTGTGGTGCCGTGCTGATGGCTTCCTCCATCGTGGTGCGTGTGTGATGCTAAAAGCTCCCCGTGGCTCCACTGGTACTGACTGCTGCAGGGGTATCGCCGAGAAAACGAGATAGGGAACCGAGTCCGGATAGAGGAGTTGACTCCTCGTTTGTACTCGTTTAAGAGAGAGTGAATCGGTTCAGAAAAACGGTCGAGTCGATACCGTTTATTGAAAGTGGATAAAATATTTTCAGATAGTTTTTCTGGAAAATACATAGACTTGATTCGAACCCCTGGAGCGACCTGATCGCATTTTTTAGTTTGTAAACTTTAAATTCGTATTTTCTTTAGGTAAATTTGGCTCGGCATATGTCAAAGTCAAAAGCTTCAGATCTGAAGAGAGTCGAATCTTCAATTACAGGCGATGTGAATTGTGAACCGGCTCAGAAAGAGCAGAGTCGGTTCCGACTAATATAACACATTGCTGAAATATTGAATATTGGACGTATTTTTGGATTAATGTTTTAGATAAGTATTTTAGATTGTTTTCCAGCAAATTATTTTAACTAGAATCGACTATAAAGCTTTTATGAAGCTAAAGAAAATATTCGATTTCATGCACTGTGAGTTGTTAATCGATTCAAAAACTGTGGAGTCGATTCCACACATTGAAAGTAAAAAAGGGAATTTCAGATCGTCTTTGGGGAAGAAATGCAGCGAGGAGTCGAAGCTCTGGAGCGATCTGATCGCATGTAGAGTTTGTAAACTGTAAAGCTTTTGATTGTCTTTCTGAACGATTTTGTTAATCATATGGGCATAACTTAAACAGCCTCATAGTTGAAGAAAATCGAATCTTCAATTACAGGTGATGGGCGGTGTGAACCGACTCAGACATTGTGGAGTCGATTCTATTCAAAAAAACTGTGTCAGTCAAGTTTTAGTCAAGTTTATTTGTATAGCGCTTTTCACAACAGACATTGTCTCAAAGCAGCTTTACACAAATCAACAGTGAAGGTGAATGGTGTGAATTTGTCCCTTATGAGCAAGCTGTGGCGACTGTGGCAAGGAAAAACTCCCTTAGATGTTATGAGGAAGAAACCTTGAGAGGAACCAGACTCAAAAGGGAAACCCATCCTCATTTTGGGTGACATCAAGAAGTTTGATCATAAATCTTTCAACAATACAGAACACTGGAGAGTGAGAACTAACATGATTACTGGAGTATAAGATTATAAGTGATGTTCTTTCTGCAGTCTTATACAGTCTATATGGTTAGTAGCTCCGAGTTTTATGAGCTCAGCATTTGTGATCACCACAGATCCAGCATCAGCTTCTCCATGCCAGAGCCTTTAACACTCCAGGAGGTCCAATGCCAAACTCCACACATGTAGCGGGATCCAAATGGCACTGGTACGTCTCTAGATGGTTCGGGATGTTTGTGAGTTCGGCATCTACTTCTTCAAAGGTCCGTAATCATCACGAGGTGGGAGGTGACTGGAGCTGGCCAAACCTCAGGGTGTCTCGGGATGGGGAGAGAAAGAGAAGCAGTGGAGAGCAATTAGCGTAGCTGCTGTTCATGATATTAACAGCACAAGTTGATAATGTGCATGTGATCAGATGTGTGTTGGATATAGTCTGATATGAAGGTTTTAGAGAGACATGTTAGATTGTTTTTTGACAAATTACCTCCAATGTCCAGAATCTTCGAAATCTAATTGCAGTTAGAGTTTGTAAACTGTCTTAGCAAATTTGGGTTTACACTGATTGGCCAGGCAGAGGGACCGAGCTGGGAAGGATGTTCTACAAGTTAGAGCAATAAAGGATGGAGATGGAAATGTGTTGACTGTTGAGGAGAGTGTGATGAGAAGATGGAGGGAGTATTTTAAGCAGCTGAAGAATGAAGAAAATCAGAGAGAGAGCAAGTTGGATGGTGTGGAGATGGTGAAGCAGGATGTGGATAGGATTAGTAAGGAGGAAGTGAGAGCAGTGATTAAGAGGATGAAGAGGACTGGTAGAAGTGTGGAGATGTTTAGGAGAGATGCAGTTTTTAACAAGTTTGTTCAACAAGGTTTTGGAAGGTGAGAAGATGCCTGAGGAATGGAGAAGGAGTGTGTTGGTACTGATTTTTAAGAATAAGGGAGATGTGCAGACCTGCAGTAACTACAGGGGAATAAGGTTGATCAGTCACACCATGAAGTTATGGGAAAGAGTAGTGGAAGCCAGGCTGAGAGAAGAGGTGACCATCTGTAAGCAGCAGTATGGTTTCATGCTGAGGAAGACCACCACAGATGCCTTATTTGCTTTGAGAATGTTGATGGAGAAGTATAGAGAAGGTCAGAAGGAGTTGCATTGTGTGTGTGTGGATTTAGAGAAAGCATACGACAGGGTGGAGAGAGGAGTTGTGGTATTGTATGAGGAAGTCTGGTGCGTCAGAGAAGTATGTGAGGGTGGTGCAGGACATGTATGAGGACAGTGTGACAGCCGTGAAGTGTGCAGTGGGAACAACAGACTGGTTCAAGGTAGAGGTTGGACTGCATCAAGGATCGGCTCTGAGCCCTTTCCTGTTTGCAGTGGTGATGGACAGGTTGACAGGCGAGGTCAGACAGGAGTGGACTATGATGTTTGCGGATAATATTGTGATTTTTGGTGAGAGTAGGGAGCAGGTGCAGAAGAGCCTGGAGAGGTGGCGGTACCTGAAAGGGAAAGTTTATAGGACTGTGGTGAGACCTGAGATGTTGTATGGTTTAGAGACAGTGACATTGAGTAAAAGACAGGAGGTGGAGCTGGAGGTAGCAGAGCTGAAGATGTTGAGATGTTCGTTAGGAGTGACGACGATAGACAGGATTAGAAATGAGTTTATTAGAGGGACAGAGCATGTAGGACGTTTTGGAGACAAGGTGAGGGAGGTGAGATTTAAATGGTTTGGACATGTTCAGGGGAGGGACATGGGGTATATCAGTAGGAGAATGCTGAGGATGGAGCCACCAGGAAGGAGGAAAAGAGGAAGGCCAAGGAGGAGGTTTATGGATGTGGTGAAGGAAGAAATGCAGGTAGTTGGTTTGAAAGAGGCAGATGTAGAGGACAGGGGGGATGGAGACGGATGATCCGCTGTGGAGACCCCTAATGGGAGCAGCTAAAAGAAGAAGAAGTATGAAATCAACTCTGAAGCAAGGAAGTCAAATCTCCCCTAACCGGTGATTAGAGTTGTGAAAAGACTCAAAAACTGCAATTGATTTCATACAATAAAACTAAAAATGGTATATGGTCTCAAATGAAGGTTTTTGAGAGACATTTTAGAATGTTTTTGGTAAAATATTTAACTGCATCTTAAAGGCAAATAAAATGGTGAATCGATTCAGAAAGTGTAGACAGATTCCCTCTTAGGAAGCTAATTAGCCCTAAACCTTCGTGCACTGTAAAGTGTTAATCAGCTCAGCTATCGGTGCAGTCGATTCTATACACTAAAACCAAATTGCTTATGGTTTGTTTTTAAGCAAAATAAGTCCAAAGTATGGTATCAGAGTCGTTCTCAAGGAATCCGCAACAGCGAAGGCGATTGCATACAATAGTAATACAAATGTGAAAAAAGGTGGACAAATTACATCATCTAAAGGTCATTTGTCTTTTATTTGTATTTTATGCACTGCTCATTTAACAACAACATTTAATCTCCTTTCCTGTATTTACTTTCCTTTCTGGAAAAGAAAAAGCTGCTCTGTTTTGACTTTTCATTCTGCAAACAGCTGCAAAATGAGTCTCATTCCGAGCCTGAGTGTTTAAAGCAGCAGAATAGCGCCTCCGTGTGGATACTGCGCTTATTACATCACATCTAGGTGGAATTCATCTGATTTTTCTTTTGTTTTTAATTATTGTATATATATATATATATATTTAAACCCACCATCTAGCAAATACACGTAATTATCCTGTCACATTCCACTTTACTGATGGTGAGGTGAGGAGGCCTGGGGTGCAGTCAGAATTCACATTTATTTATGTTCAATAGGGTTGAGGGCCTTATTCACTTACAATTCTCTCATCTACACAACTGAGCATTTGAGTGGCAGCTTGTTGGTGCTGGGATCCAAACTCATTATCTTTTGTTACACTTCTCCTTATCTTCATGTAGCAGGCTTTGTGCACAGGGGCATTGTCATGCTGGAACAGGATTGGGTATCTAGTTAAAGTGAAGGGGAAATTTCATGCTACCGCATTCAAAGACATCCGATACAATTGTGTGATAACACTTTGTGGAAGAGCCACATATGGCTAGAAAAAAGAAACAGGTGTCCCAATACCTTGCATAGATAGATAGATGTAGACATAGACATTGACCAAGACCAAGCGCTACCTCTGCTGCACAGGAAAAGTACATAAATATTTAACTAACTCCTCCCTTTTTGTTAACTTTACCACGTTACCATGAAGGCAGGGCTAAACCGAGTGTTTAATATAAATCTCTTTCTTGGTGTATCTTTATATGTTTTCTATAAGAATATAAAACTATTATTGCATCTTTAGAAACATGCTCATATTTTATATACTGCATCTTCAAAAATCTATTTCACGATTACAGAACCTGATCATAGAACCTGGAATACCAAACCTGCTTTATTTCTGCTTTAATAGTGAAATAGGTCTTTTTACTATTTTTTTTTTTTGAAGTGTGAACTCACTTTGAGGTATAAGCGTGAAAAACAGGACATTCACGCTTCCTCTACGTGCTCGCTAGCTTCCGTTGAGCAAAATAAAACAAGTAGTCATCAGTTTTGAAGCTTCAATTTTCATTTTTTTGCGGTTTTCTTTTTTTTCTTTTTTTGTTAACAAAAGACAAACAAAAAAGATATGTGTTCAGCATTGTTCTTCTATAAGTGACTAAGTTATAGGATCTTCTGACTGAAGACTGAAGTCGAGTGAACCACAACAGTCTCACTTCTTTCTTCTTCTTCTTGTTTAAAAATAATAAATAAATTAAATTGCACATCCAAACAAAATTGTTATTCAGCTTTTTGATTACTGTTTTTTTTTTTTATACGAGGTGGCATCAAAAAGTTTTAAAACCACTTCTGTAACTCGCCAGCAGATGGCAGCACAAGGCTGCACACACAGTCACAGGGAGCACCGACTTTCATAAGTCAGAATGGCAAAAGACATCGTTCTGTGTAAAACCATGAGCCGTGCAAGTCTGACAACTCTGCGATTTCATCACGGCGATGCTGCAACATCACTAGAAGACGACTAGAGATCAGGACGACCTTCAATGAGCTCAACCCCTGAAAATGTCGAAATCGTCCGGCAACTCGCACATGATGATCGTTGGAGAACAGCTCACAACATCGCTGCAGTCGTCGTTGTGTCAGACAGAAAAGTCCAGACGATCCTCACGATCCTGCGCCGTGTTGCTGCCAAGTTCGTCCCGAGGCTGCTGCCCCAGGAGCTGGAGGAACTTCTGAAAGTCTTCAAAGAGCCCATAATCCCAATGACCGCAGCTCAACCAAGTGCATGCTCATGGGTTTTTTCCACGTTTGTGATATTGTGCGTTGAGAATTTGCGGCCAGACGATCAATACTGAGTTTAACTGGCAGGTTTAAGGCGACTGAGGGAGGACATTCGAGGACATGTTCTTCTCACTGTGCCGTTTTCAGCCCATCAACTTGTTTCTTGTCATTGTGTGGCTTTTTCAATCTCCCACTGGTGCATCATTTCCTGTCTCTCTCACACCACAGATGTAAACTAGTTCATGAAGCTCACAATGACAGAATGTCACAAGGCTACAACAAATATGTGGTTAATGCAGATGAGACAGAGGGAGTCAGCGACGAGAACTGAGACATTCCTGATCATCTTCATCTTTTCTCGGCTTGTGTTTTATATGGTTGATGTTCATCCTGGATACATTCATTAGAAAACAACATTGTGACAAGATTTATTGTTAAAATATAAATATGAATGTGAGGTGCAGGGTCTAGTGTGACCCTGACCAGGATAAAGGAATTAATTTAGAATTAAATAAAAAAAAATGCAGGATAGAAAAAGATCAATAAAGTCGATCCTGATTTCATTAACCGGAATCTCGTGTCAATGTCTAAACGATTAAATCACCCAATGCAAATTTCTTTCTCATTTATTATGTTAATATGCAAATCAACCGAAACAGGTCGAACCCTTATCCTGTGATTGTGATTGGCCGAGCGCTGTGCGCGAGCGCTAGGTGGCCGGCGATTGGGCGGCCTCGTGGGAGACGGACAGGAAACAGGAAGTGGATGTGTTTGTACAGGCGTGAGTGATTTGTTAAGAGCAGGATCACGCGCTCGGTGCGCCGTTTCTGGGGTTTATTATTATTTGAATTTTTTTTTTTTTTAATTCATTCGGTAGTTTTAAATAAGATATGGGGTGTTTTTTCTCCAAAAAGTCAAGGAGAAAATCCCCGGATAAAAACCCGGAGGTGTCAACGAGCAAGACCGCGGCTGAACCCAACAACGCCAGCGGTAACCAGGAGGAACCCAAACAGTACAGCTGGGACAAACGGGAGAAGGTAAAAGAGAGAGAAAGAGAGATGGGGGGAGAGAGAGAGGTGGAGAGAAAGAGAGAGAGATAGCGGGAGAGAGAGAGAGAGAGAGAGATGGAGAGAAAGAGAGAGAGAAATGGGGAGGGAGGGAGGGAGGGAGGGGGAGAGAGAGAGATGGAGAGAGATAATGGGAGAGAGAGAGAGATGGAGAGAGATAATGGGAGAGAGAGGGAAAGAGAGAGAGAGAGAGAGAGAGATGGAGAGAGATAATGGGAGAGAGGGGGAAAGAGAGAGAGATGGAGAGAGAGAGAGAGATGGAGAGAAAGAGAGAGAGAGATGGAGAGAAAGAGAGAGAGAAATGGGGAGGGAGGGGGAGAGAGAGATGGAGAGAGATAATGGGAGAGAGAGAGATGGAGAGAGATAATGGGAGAGAGAGGGAAAGAGAGAGAGATGGAGAGAGAGAGAGAGAGATGGAGAGAGATAATGGGAGAGAGAGGGGGAAAGAGAGAGAGATGGAGAGAGAGAGAGAGATGGAGAGAGATAATGGGAGAGAGAGGGGGAAAGAGAGAGAGATGGAGAGAGAGAGAGAGAGAGAGAGAGAGAGAGAGAGATGGAGAGAGATAATGGGAGAGAGAGGGGGAAAGAGAGAGAGATGGAGAGAGAGAGAGAGATGGAGAGAGATAATGGGAGAGAGAGGGGGAAAGAGAGAGAGATGGAGAGAGAGAGAGAGAGAGAGAGAGAGATGGAGAGAGATAATGGGAGAGAGAGAGGGAAAGAGAGAGAGATGGAGAGAGAGAGAGAGATAATGGGAGAGAGAGGGGGAAAGAGAGAGAGAGATGGAGAGAGAGAGAGAGAGAGAGAGAGATGGAGAGAGATAATGGGAGAGAGAGGGGGAAAGAGAGAGAGATGGAGAGAGAGAGAGAGAGATAATGGGAGAGAGAGGGGGAAAGAGAGAGAGATGGAGAGAGAGAGAGAGATGGAGAGAGATAAGGAACCTCCTGTTTAAATCTGTCTAAAAATAGAAGGCACTAATTGTCAACATGAGGCCTCTTGTGTTCAAAACACACGCCTCCTAATGAGCCTTAATAACAGCAGGCGAGGAGAAGCGAAGCTCCACGTTATTAAGGGCTCATAAGCAGTTTTTCAGCATGACTTGATTTGTGGAAGGTTCTAGAAAATACCTGGTCAAACCATTTCTAACTGAGAAAACCTATTCTTAAAACCTGTGAGTTTTTTTTATACGCTTTGGGTCAGTCATGGTCCAGACCCTGTGGATCACTGTTTGGTGATCACTGAATGTGCGATGTACACTGAATTGGTTGTGTAGGTAGCTGTTGTCCAGATTTCATAAGACGAACCTCCATTGTAGAAGTAAAACAATAATAAGATGAAAAGGGTTCCTATAAGGTGCGTTTCGTTGTTGGTGCTTGGCCCCCTAATGAAAATAACGTCCACGTATTTGTCTTCCAAAACCCCTACGATGTAAACTTTATGATCTGTGGGCCAAATATATTGTGATATTTAGTCTTCTAACACTAACTTTCATCAAGGTCACATACACTATAAAAAAAACCCCAAAAAAAGTGTGTGTCTTCCTGAAACTTCTAACATAAAGTTCTGTAGGACGTCTTTGGATGTGTTTGGTAGCGTGAAATGTTCCTGTCACATGTATCAGGAGATCCGAACCTGCTCCAGCGTGACACAAAGTGCACAACGCCAGCTTTATATAGAGATTCTTTCCATGGGGTTGGAGTGAAAGATCTTTAAATGTTCAAAAAGAGGCACATAGCAACCTTATGGTCAGGTGTCCACAAACTTTTGGCGGTACAGTGCATTTCTGATTTTAGTGAGTTTTAGGAAGCTCTGGCTCTCGTTTCTCTGCAGACAAGGTTCTATGTTTAGTGCGACGCTGCAGACTGACTAAGCGTATCTGTCTCTCCTCGTCATGCAGGTCGATCCGAAAGACTTCACGCTGAGCGGGTTGAAGGACACCACCGTAGGACGTCTGCCCTCGACGCTGAACGGTCAGCAGTTTGTCATCCAGGAATGCGAGAACTGCGACATCTACGTGTTCGACCACTCTGCCACGGTCACCATCGACGACTGCGTCAACTGCCGCATCGTTCTCGGCCCCGCCAAAGGCAGCGTCTTCTTCCGCGACTGCAAAGGCGTGAAGTGCGTCGTGGCGTGCCAACAGTTCCGCACGAGGGACTGCAAGAAAATGGAGGTGTTCCTGTGCTGTGCCACGCAACCCATCATCGAGTCTTCGACCGGGATGAAGTTCGGATGTTTTCAGTACTATTACCCCGAGCTGGCCTTCCACTTCAAGGACGCCGGGCTGAGCATCTTCAACAACAACTGGAGCAACGTGCACGACTTCACGCCCGTCTCGGGAGAGAACAACTGGAGCCTAATGGCAGAGGACGTCGCCGTGTCGGATCATGTTCCTCTCCCGGATCCCGAGTCGGAGTTTAAGGCCGTTCGTGTTTCCACCGATAAGAACCGCAGCATCGTTCCTTTGACCAAAGGAGGCAGGAGGAAGGAGAGCGAGGAGTCCTGCTTGTTCGTCTTCTTCGCTGGGGATTACACCACGGCCAACGCTCGCAAGCTCATCGATGAGGTAAGTGGAGACGGACGGATCAACCCACGTGATTCACTTTATTTATCGTGCCAGTTTTAGCCTTTCAGCCTTTTCAAGTATCCCTGATAGAGCTCATTTGCATATGGTCCCGCCCACAAATCTCCATAAAAGGAAAAGCACACACTGGAAATGAGCACTCAAAGTAAAAAAAACACAGTTAAATAGTTCAAAAGGGAAAGTTTTTATGCTGCTAAATGAGTTTAAAACCTTTTTGGGGGACGGAACAAGACTTTTGGCCACACAGTATATATATTGATGAATCGGTTTTTATTCTTCATGTTTGATAGAAAGAATTCAGTTGAAGTAAAAAAAAAATGTCAGTTCCTTCGCCTTTTTTTTACGCGTCTTAACTCGCAATCTGATCACATGCTCCGTGTTCCTCTGAGGAACTTCTCGAACTTCCCCTTTCTCTCGTTTATCAAAACGTTCCGGATTAACAAACATGACTGGCGTCATATTGGTGCTGTAGTATCTTATTTTTAGCCACCCTGGGAACTAAAATCAGTTTCCTCTATTTAACAGAGAGAGAGAGAGAGAGAAAGAGAGAGAGAGAAAGAGAGAGAGAGAGAGAGAGAGAGAGAGAGAGAGAGAAAGAGAGAGAGAGAGAGAGAGAGAGAGAGAGAGAGAGAGAGAGAAAGATGGATGGATGGATGGATGGATGGAGTGTCAGAAAGACAGAATGGGGAGGGGGCAGAGGCAGGTCTGCATTTGCTTTTTCTTAGGACGGATTTCCTTTTTTTTTTTAGGCTGGCAGTTGCCACCCCTGTCCACCCTGGTCTAGGGTGGCAACCGCCAGCCTAAGAAAAAGCATTGCCACCCCAGCACTGGTATCCCAATGTTTACAAAAAAAAAATCAATGTAATAATTTTCCTCGACCGGAAAAAAAAAATACCCGTAAATAAAAGAAAGAAATCCCATCTTTCCGTTAAAGCGCAGTCCGAACAAACGACTCTCATGAACCGATTCGTTTTAGCGAATCAGACCCATTCAATATATAATAATAATCTATACGACTCATGTGCTCCAGTGTATACACCCAATATATAGATCATTCCTTATACACAAGATCCATACAAGGACGTCGTCACTGCTCGTTATTCTTATGCCACCCCTTAAAAGAGGTGGTATAGGGAGAGAAATAGGGGCAGAAGAGGGACGACACAAAACTACCATTCCTTCAGTCTAGTGTTGTTTATCTTCGTTTCCGTACCTGAGCTTTGGCAATATAACTGATAATATCAGTCATGGTAGAAATCGAAACTGCTTCGTTTCCTTTACACTAGAAGTTCTCTTTAACACTACATTTATTTTGGTAGGAAAAGAAAACACTTTCAGATCAGACAGGATTCTGCAGCAGAAGTTCCTTCTTTTCATTCTTTTTATTTTTTATTTTTTTAATAGGGCTGCAACCAACGATTATTTTTATAATCGATTAATCGAATGATCCCCTCCCCAAGATTAATCGATTCATTGTTTGTTTTTTTAAAGACATTTTAAAAATCAAATGTATTGTATATTGTAACTATATAAAACGCTAACTCAGGGTATTTATATATAAAAGTGTACTTTAAAAAAGCCAAAAGCCACATAGTGAGTTTAACTATCATTAATTAATTAATTAATGGTGCTGGTTCGTTCTTAATTTACTGGATTGGGGGATTTTCTGTTATTCTTCAGGGCAAATCTTCTCAAGGTTGGATGGAGAAGGTCGGTGGACAATCACTTCCAGGTCTCTCCAGAGATATTCATCAGGGTTGAAGTCAGGGCTCTGGCTGTGTGTTTTTGGCTGTGTTTTAGGGTTGTTGTCATGTCCAGGTGAACTTTCGGCCCAGAGTTCCTGAGCGCTGTGGAACAGGTTTCTATTGAGGAGATCTCTGCACTTTGCTTCAGTCAGCTTTCCCTCAACCCTGACCAGCTGCTCTCAAACCCCTGCTGTAGAAAAAAAAAAACCCACACCATCATGCTTCACTGTGAGATGGTTTTGGGCAGGTAGATAGATATAATGTTCAAAATTGAGGCCAATCTTGGTTTCATCAGACCAGATAATCTTACACGCAGTCCGAGAGTCCTTCAGTGAGCTTCCATACATTTTTGCATGGAGGAGAGGCTTCCGTTTTGCCATAAAGCCCAGATCACTAGAGGGCTGCAGTGATGGTTCTCCTCCTGGAACTTTGTCCCATCTCCACTCCACAGCTCAGTCAGACTAAACATCAGGTTCTTGTTCGCTCTGCAGGCAGTTCCTTTGGCTCCGAATTGCATCGTCAGCTGTGGCCTTCGATAGAGAGATGTGTGCCTCAATCAATTACATTTTCCACAGGTAGACTCTAGTCAAGGTGTAGAAACATCTCAGAAACGATCAAGAGAATTGGGAGGCATCTGAGCTCCCAATTCCAGTGTTGCAACGGGTCTGAATACTAATGTGCATGTGATATTTTGGTGTTTTTTGGATTTAAATAGATGTACAGACATTTCTAGAATTTTGGTTTCACTTTGTCATTATTATATCAACATATCAGTCGTCTGGAAAGATGTTCACTAGATTTTGTGGAGATTTGTGCTCATTCAGGATTCGGGTTCCTTTCGTTTATTTTCCGCAGGCGACCACCAAGGGCTTCGTCCTGATCCAGACCAAAGAGGTGTCCATGCGCCCCGAAGACGTGAGCAGGGTTTTCCAGACCAGCGCCGAGGAGCTCGCCGAGTGGACGGCTAAAGGTCAGAGGCGTCCTCCGTGTCTCTGTTACCATGACAACAAAACCCGCAATACGGTCATGTAATAGAGATTTAATTTTAAGCCGTGAGTCTTTAACCCTGCGACACTCGGAGAAACAGGAAGTCCGAGGTTTCAGCTCATGATCACATACAGTTTGAGTCATCGAGCTACAGGACAAAGGGCGGGTCAAATTTCGTGCGCTGGCGGCTAAATATATCGTCTCGCATCATCGAGACCGAATTCTCGAATCCGATTGGTCGGAAGGTACAAGTTGTTTTCATATACATCAGACGGCGTACTTTATAGTTTCTATAGTAACTGTTCACACACAGCAGATCTGCGTGACGAGTCGTGTTCTCACCCTTTTCTCACACTGCGGTTTTGTCAGCACAGGGCTGTGTCTCGGAGAACACCCAATTTCATAATTTAGTGTGCCAAAAGATCTATAAACCTTTCATACACACACACACACACACACACACACACACACACAGGGGGCGTTTTTTTTTTTGTGTCAGACTGTTGCTTGAACATGACCATTGTGTTTCCTGTTGTGGTGTAACGGTGTGTGTGTGTGTGTGTGTGTGTGTGTGTGTGTGTGTGTGTGTGTGTGTGTGTGTGTGCGCGCGCTCACGAAGGTCCCGTCGTGGCTCTCGAGCTGAACGGAGACGGTGTGGTGGAAGCCTGCAGGATCATCGCTAACGAGATGTTCAAAGGAACGAAGGTAACTACTTAACGTATAATACGCGAATACACATCCCAGCGCCCTGTGATGTCATCAACACGCGCCGCCTGCTTTTTTTTTTTTTACAATATACCATGTGGAACCAAAAGTATTGGGACACCCCGGCTGACTTTTCCCAGCCGTATGTTGTTGTTCTTCGAACTGTTTCAACAAAGTCGGAGACACGATTGTATGCGTTTTTTAGCATGTTGAATTACGAGACCCAAACCTCTTTCCATGGTTTGGAGTGGAAGATCCAGAACGGATGATAAATGTGAGCACTGGCTGCACCCCAGGCTTCCTCACCCTCACCTACATCAGTACCTGACTTTACTAAATCTCCACAAAACTCCACAAAATCTAGTGGAACATCTTCTCAGGAGAGTGGAGCTCGTTATAACAGCAAATGAGGATGGTATTGGATGTTCAAAAAGAAGCACGGAGTGATCTTGTAGTCAGGTGTCCGCAAACTGCAGGGGGACTATTCTGAAGGTGTGGAAATGTAGATAAATAAAGTACTTTCTAGTGACCAGAGCGAGTCTCCAAGCTTTTTCATAAAACCTCGTACACGTTTATTTATTTATAAAATGGTTACACCGCTGCAGAATAAACGCCAACTCGTCAATAATCACCCGGATACATTATATTTGGAAGGAGTCTCCAGTTCTAGGTGCATTGTGAAGCCTCTAATCTGTGAAGTAACCCTTAATGGATAATGATTTCTCTTTATATTTTAAATCAGTGTTTATTTCAGTGTGTGTTTTTGCACTTTTTGTTTACAGGTGTTCGTTTCTGAGAGCAAAACTTCCGCAACGCAGGACGTCGAGAACTTTTTCAACTTCGCCGATATGCAGCTGGGACTGTGACCCCGCCCCCGGAACTAACGAACACGCCCCCTCCCCCTCCTTCACCCCCCCCTTCACACACTTTTTCCCCCCATGTTTGTTCGATGATACAGACTGAAAGTGAACTAGAGCCGACGGTCGAGTCGCGAACGTGACCACGCGGACGCGAACTCTCACGTCTTCAAAGGTTGGTTTAAACCGGCGGTTCTCAGTAATGGAGTCTGGGGACCTCCTGGGGTCAGGATGGTTTAGATCACAACTGATGATAATGAAAGTAGTGATTTTATTATTTATTGGATATTTTCAGTAGCTCTACTGTAGGTATTGGTCCGGAATGAAAATCAAAACCAGAATTTTTTTGCATGTCTGATTCACTTTCCGACAATCCCACAAACCTGACCCCGACTAAAGACGATGATTTTAAACATCACAATGTCTCCTTGACAACAAGATGATTGAAAACCCCTCGGCTTAAACCCCTGTATCGTGTTGTATTTAACCGTCACTGCTGCTAAATTGTAGATTCTGTGTGTTTATTTTGCAGGTTCGAATTTTTTTCATGCTGTTTCTAATCACAACCTTCTTGAATTTTGTAACACACTGGGGGGGGGGGGGGTGTGTTTTCCATGCTGGAAATAAGTTCGATATTTGTGCGTATCTTTTTAATTTTTTTTGTTTTGATGCTGGATACTGTTTATTCTTTCTTTTTGCTTGGACACTTTATTCACTAAATTTGCTGTAAGGATAAATCATCCGAGTTATTTATAGAAATGAATATCTAACGCTGGTGTGTGTTGCCAATCAGATGGACGTGAATGTACTGCTCTGTAAAGCTGTGTCTTTTCCATCTCCTCTTTTATACATTTTACTGCTGTGACCAAAATCAGCTCGTTTTGTACAGAGGGGGAAAAAAAAGATTGTAGTATTTTATTGGTACTTGTTTGTATGAGCCAGTTTTGTAGAAATGAATGTACACTGTGATTCATCAAAATATAGAGTTTTATTACTGTATGATGTGGTGGTGGTATTATTATTATTATTATTATTATAACAGAATTTATTTTTTTAATCTCATTACACATTTTGTTCCATTTGCTCTTATAATACGCTCCATTCTTCTGGGAAGGTGTTGCACTGGATTGTGTGGAGATTCTTTCAGCCACAAGGATTAGTAAAGTCAGGTACTGATGAAGTACATGTTCGTGAGCGTTAGAGGTCGATAGCATGAGTTTGCCCACTCCAGCCCAGATCTTTGTGGAGCTGGCTCTGTGCACAGGGGTATTGTCATGCTGGAACAGGTTTGGGGCTCCTAGTTCAAGTTCTACTGCATCTAAAGACGTCCTGTACAAGTGTGTGGCTTCAACTTTAGGTTAACAGTTTGGGAAAAAGTGGAAACGTTGGGTGTCCCAATACTTTGGGTCTTGTGGGGTATTTAAAAACACAGAGTTTGATTAAGGAAGAAACACTGAGATTGGTGTGTGTGTGTGTAAAGTAAGTTTAATGGAAAAAAAGTGTGTGTGTGTGTGTGTGTGTGTGTGAACTAGAAATTTGATGCAAAAGAAGTAGGTTTGAAGTGTGTGAGACAATGGGGAGTTTGATGGAAAATAAACTGGGTTGAAGGACGTGTGTGTGTACGTGTGAGAGAGAGAACGGGGAGTTTGATGGAAAATAAACTAATTTTTACTGTGTGTGTAAACAGGGTGCTTGATGGAAAAGAAACTGGTTCGGAGAGTGTTTGTGTGTGAACGGGGAGTTTGATCAGAATCAGGTTTATTGGCCAAGTGTGTTGACACACAAGGAATTTGTTTCCAGCTGTTAGTCTCTGAATACAGACATAAATAACACTATACATTCAGCTTAGACTATACGAGACTAAACAGACGATAGAGACAGTACGAGTATTAAATAGAGATACAGGTTATATGACAGATCAGTGATGTATATAAAGTGAGTGTATGGAAGTGTAAATGACAGTATTTAGGACTTTATACGAAATACAGCAGCAATAGTGTGTGTAACATATACTGATGATGTGATGACTGACAGCTCTGAGTGCAGTGCTTATAGATGATATGAAACAGGAAATATATTTATGGTGAGATGTTAATGAGGCTGATTGCCTGGGGGAAGAAACGGTTCCTGTGTCTGACAGTTTTGGTGAACAGAGTTCTGTAGCACCTCCAGAAGGGAGGAGCTGAAAGATGTTGTGTTCAGGGTGTGAAGGGTCATTAATGATTTTTTAATGGAAAAAAAAAATTAATTGTGTGTGTGAGAGAGAGAATTGGGACTTTGTTTGAGGGGGGAAAAAAAAACAGTTTTGGTGTGTGTGAGAACTGGGAGTTTGACAACAAAAAACTGATTCGGTGTGTGTAAACATGGGGGAGGGATTAATAAAAATAAACTGTTTTGGAGTGTGTGTGAATGGGGAGTTTGGAGACAGAGTGTGACAGAAAGAGAGAGAAAGTATGTGAGATTGAGTGTGTGTGTGAGTGTGTGAGAGAATGAGTGTGTGTTTGAGTGAGATAGTGAGTGAGTGTGTGAGTAAGAGAGAGAGAGTAAGTGAGTGAGTGTGAGAGAAAGAGTGTGTGTGTTTGAGTGAGATAGTGAGTGTGTGAGAGAGAGAGAGAGAGTGTGTGTGAGAAAGTGTGTGTTTGTGTGAGAGTGAGTAAGAGAGTGAGTGAGTGTGTGTGTGTATGAGTAAGTGTGTGAGAGTGAGCGTGAGTGTGTGAGTGAGTGAGTAAGTGTGTGAGAGTGAGAGTGTGTAAGTAAGTGTGTGAGAAAGAGTGAGTGTGTTTGTGTGAGAGTGAGTGTGTGTGTGAGTAAGTGTGTGAGAAAGTGTGTGTGTTTGTGTGAGAAAAAGAGAGTGTGTGTGTGTGTGTGTGTGTGTAAGTAAGTGTGTGAGAGAGTGAGAGTAAGTGTGTGAGAAAGAGTGAGAGTGTGTGTGTGTTTGTGTGAGAGAGAGAGAGACAGAGTGTGTGTGTAAGTAAGTAAGTGTGTGTGTGAGAAAGAGTGAGAGTGAGTGTGTGAGTAAGTGTGTGAGAGAGTGAGATTGTGTGTGTGTGTTTGTGTGAGAGAGAGAGACAGAGTGTGTGTGTAAGTAAGTAAGTGTGTGTGTGAGAAAGAGTGAGAGTGAGTGTGTGAGTGTGTGAGTAAGTGTGTGAGAAAGAGTGAGATTGTGTGTGTGAGAAAATGGTAAACTGTAATACAAAAGCCTCGTTCCCAAACCCCTTTCCCTATAACGCAGGCCAGCATGTCCATGGAAGAGGCGGAGTTTAGGACCCCGCGGCCCGGCCTGTACAATAGTGCTGTTGTGTGGTGGTGGTGGAATGAAGACTGCAGCTTTTTTCCGCGTATTGACGCTGTACAACTGAACCCATCTGAACCACACACAAGGATTTGGACGTCTGGACGCGACCAGAACTATTCGGAATTCGTGCTGAGTTCATCCGAGCTGTTTTAGGGGTAAAGGTAAGACTCCGGTGTATGAACAATACTGCTGGTGTTTTCCCTGCGCTCTGAGGCTGCCCCAGGCCCCTGTGCGCACTGCTCCACTTCCCAAAGGCGTTGAACACACAGATTGAGTTTAAAAACACAACAAGAAGCCTATTTGTATAAAATAAGAACTATAATGCTGACAATGTTCGTAGAGACTGAAATATCCCCCTCTTTATCCAGGCGGTAGCTGTCTCTCGGGTCGGGCGGCTCGAGTTTGGCGCCAAGGCCGTATCAAATCCCGCGCTAGCATTAGCATACGACTTAGCATTCAACCTGAGTTTCTCTGGTCGGCATTATTTTGTACGTGAACACTAACACGGAACTTTGCCGTGTTTGTTTCATTCATTTTTTAATCGCACGGATTAGAAAATACGCTTCCAAGCGTCCAGAGACAAGCGTACATGAAAGGGATTTCACACTGACCTGGCAACCCGGGTTCAAGATGGCGCCTGCCTCTGTCACGCTTCTTACACACAAACTGTTCATAAATAAAAGCGACATACACGCACAAAGTGGCCTCGTTTAACATTTAACCTATTAAACACCATTAGATTAAGCATTTATTTTCTGTTCAAGTCTTTATTTCACTTGAACAAGTTAAAACATGTTTGAACGGCTTTCACGCATGCGCAATAATAATAATAATAATTAAAAAAAAAAAACTTATTAGGACATCAATGTTTGATTTGACCCGAAATAAGCAGCTCATTAAAAATAACAAAAACAAATAAAGGAAGACGATTGTAAAGAATTTCAGCCACAGGAACCCCCGGAAACCACGCCCCTTTCTTGCATAGAGGGGCGTGGTTACTGCTTTCCCAACAGGGCCTCTGTTTCCGGTGTCTGAGGGTTTCCCCCGTGGAAACAGCGTGTTTTATAGGTTTTTGAGAGACACGTGTATGTTACATTAGTGTCTAAGAAACAAACTCGGTTATGTATGAGGATTTCCTTTGACCAAACTAATCTATAAATGTCCAGATGTTCCACTGTATTCTCAGTGAAACATCATCCCTCAGCATGAAGAACATCTTCACACTCACACACACACACACACACACAGAATCCAGACACGTTGTTTCTCCAAACATTCAGCAGAAAAACTTGCCAAAGATGTTCTTCACTAGTTGGAGGTTTCTTGTTCGTCCCAGAGCAGTTCAGTAGGATTCAGGTGTGGTGACTGAGCAGGTGGTTCCATGATGGATATCACTCCAGACGTCTGTCTGCTGTCATCGTCTTGTTGTACGGTGAAGTCGGTTCCAATGAGCCGCAGTCCAGACGGAATTGTTGTGTTGAAGTATGGAATGGTTGCCATGTTGGTTCCTTTCACTTTCTGAAACGTTCCCTGTTCCAAAACGACCCCAAACTATTCATCTTTCACCTCCATGTGTGATTATGGAAGTGAGGGGGTCTGATCTCATCTTCTCTCCTGTTATTCTTCATGCACAATTTTTTTAGGTAGAAGGAAGATTAATTTTCACTCCACAGAACTTCATCGACTGTCCCGTTCTTGCATGTGACTCAAAAACAGTAAAGACCGCTTACGGATGTTAAAGTGATTATATTCCTTTCTCAAGCACTCTTATATTTTTGTAATATAATTATTTATTCTTTTAGAAGATGTAGAAACTTTCTGTAAAAATGTCTTTTTGAAGCTGTGTGTGCCCACTCCTTTGATTGACATGCTACTTTGTTATATAATACATATCTTTTTTTTCACACAACCTTCTCCATCTTGTAAACCTTTCCTTTTGTTTGGTGCCGTCTGTCGTCGTGGCAACACTGTTGTTTTCTTGTCGACACCGCAGACGCCGTGACGCAGACTGACAACAAAGAACACGCCAAGAGAACGCTACAGGGGACAGGGTTAAAGCTACAGATACAGGGCTTTAAAGCTACAGGATTAAAGCTACAGGGTACAGGGTTACAGCTACAGGGTACAGGGTTACAGCTACAGGGTACAGGGTTACAGCTACAGATACAGGGCTTTAAAGCTACAGGGTTACAGCTACAGGGTACAGGGTTACAGCTACAGGGTACAGGGTTACAGCTACAGGGTACAGGGTTACAGCTACAGATACAGGGCTTTAAAGCTACAGATACAGGGTTTTAAAGCTACAGGTACAGGGTTTTAAAGCTACAGGTACAGGGTTTTAAAGCTACAGGTACAGGGTTTTAAAGCTACAGGTACAGGGTTTTAAAGCTACAGGTACAGGGTTTTAAAGCTACAGGTACAGGGTTTTAAAGCTACAGGTACAGGGTTTTAAAGCTACAGGATTAAAGCTACAGGGTACAGGGTTACAGCTACAGGGTACAGGTTTAAAGCTACAGGTACAGGTTTAAAGCTACAGCTACAGGAGATCATATGTAGGAATTAAGTGGATGGATGGATGGATGGATAGATAGATAGAGTGATCCCTGATTACATGTGACGTGTGAATGCTGAATGTGCTGTGGCTTTGGTAGTGTTAGACAGCATGAGTACAGGAGGGAGAATGACAGAAAACCACCTGTGGGATTTTCTTCTCCTTTACTTTACTGAAGGCTTTTCCCCCTGTTATTCTCGGGGTTTTAATCACGTGTGTCGAAGCAGATGTTGTGTGTTACTTTTGCTTGGTTTGAAATGAGTAAAGGGGTTTATTCCGCTCAAAAAGTCCATAAAATCTGTTCCACTGGTTCCGTGCTGGAAGAAAGAGAGACGGGCAAAAGTTCACCAAGCAGTTTTCTTTATTTACTTTCATTTTTAACACCAGCGCTTTCCTATCCTTTACTCACACCGGGGCTTCACCCAAACACACACGCACACACATGTTCCTCCGGAGTCCTGCCCGTCTCACTTGAGGATCGGCCCACCTTCCTCCGGCGTCCTACCCGTCTCACTCGCGGCTCAGCCCTCCTTCCTCCAGCGTCCTGCCCGTCTCACTCGAGGATCGGCCCACCTTCCTCCGGCGTCCTGCCCGTCTCACTCGCGTATCGGGCCGCCCGTCTCACTCGCGGCTCAGCCCTCCTTCCTTCAGCGTCCTGCCCGTCTCACTCGAGGATCGGCCCACCTTCCTCCGGCGTCCTGCCCGTCTCACTTGCGTATCGGGCCGCCCGTCTCACTCGCGGCTCAGCCCTCCTTCCTTCAGCGTCCTACCCGTCTCACTCGCGGCTCAGCCCACCTTCCTCCAGCGTCCTGCCCGTCTCACTCGCGTATCGGGCCGCCCGTCTCACTCGCGGCTCAGCCCTCCTTCCTTCAGCGTCCTACCCGTCTCACTCGCGGCTCAGCCCTCCTTCCTCCAGCGTCCTGCCCGTCTCACTCGAGGATCGGCCCACCTTCCTCCGGCGTCCTGCCCGTCTCACTCACGTATCGGGCCGCCCGTCTCACTCGCGGCTCAGCCCTCCTTCCTTCAGCGTCCTACCCGTCTCACTCGCGGCTCAGCCCTCCTTCCTCCAGCGTCCTGCCCGTCTCACTCGCCTATCGGCCCGCTTTCCCTTTCTAGCACCCGCCCAAGTATATATAGTATTTACACTATAATTGTATTTACACTAAAGGGACATGTGGTTCTTCCTCAAACGGTTACCACAAAGCAGCTCCATGAAGATCTGCTTTCCAGGGTTTGGAGTGCAAGATCTCCTGCCATAGAGCTCCAAACCCTAGTGAACATTAATCAATGTGAAAGCTGACTGTACCTCACCTTCTCACCTACATCAGTACCTGACCTTATCAACACCCTTGTGGGTAAATAAATCTCCACAAAATCTAGTGGAACATCATCTCAGAAGAGTGGAGATTATTATAAAGTTATTCCAGTTCTGTCTGGAGTAAAACAGCTACTGTAGTGATTTCCTAATGACCTGACTGAGATCCATGGAGACGTTTTGCGTGTGGTGGAACTTCTGTGATGAATACAGAGGATCCCTTTATCTTTTCATCCCTCTATCCCTCTCTCCTGATTCACCTCTTGTGTGTTTCTCTCGCAGGAACGAGGTTTGGATGAGGGACACAGGCTGAGAGAAAACACTAGCTCGCTCTATGACTTAAAATTTATGGTAAAAAAAAAAGCGTCTCTCTCTCTCTCTCAAATATATATATATATATATAATTTGTCTGTCTTTCCTCTCTCTCTATTTATGTCTGTCTGTCTCTCCTCTGTCTGTTTATCAGGCTGTCTCTCTAGTTTGTCTGCCTGTCTCTCCTCTCTCTTTCCTCTGTCTGTCTGCTTTTCTCTTCTTTAGAGACAGACGGAGAGTCTGTCTGCTTTATCTGCCTGTCTCTTTTTTTCTATCTGTCTCTGTCTGCATCTTTCTTTCTGTCTTAGTTTCCTTTTCTCTCTCTGTTTTCCCTCTCTCTGCCCGTCTCTCTGTCTATCTCTCTCTGTTCTCTCTCTCTGCTTGTCTCTTTTTTTTTTTTGTCTGTCTGTCTGCATTTTTGTTTCTTTTAGTTTCTTTCTCTCTGTCTGTCTCTGTTTCTCTCTTTCTGTGTTTCTCTCTTTTTGTTTGTCTTTCTGTCTCCATCTTTTTCTTTTAGTTTTTAATTTGTACGGTCTCTTTTTGACACCCCCCTCCTCTCTCTTTTTCAGGATACATCAGGATGAAACGACTCAGGACTTCAAGCAGTAGTGACAGTTCAGACAATGAGAGTAAGTGTATACACACACACACACACACACACACACACACACACACACAGCTGGATGATCTACTAATGAACTACTCCTCACCTCCAGGTCCTTCAACGTCCTTCTGTAAGACTCCGTATGGCAGTAAAGCAGGAACTCCATCCTCGGCTCAGAAAAAGCCAGCGGAGGTGAGACCTCGGGGAGACCTCGGGGGGAGACACACTCATGTCCACCCGGAGTATTTCTGCTTCATTCTGACCTCATGTGCTGTTTGTTGTTGTGGTTACGAGGTGATCTGTATGTGTTCCCCACAGGTGTTCAGGAAAGACCTGATCAGTGCCATGAAGCTGCCGGATTCACACCACATCTCTCCTGATGATTATTACTTCCTCGCTGATACCTGGAGGCAGGAGTGGGAGAAAGGAGTGCAGGTCCTGGCTAGTCCTGATACCATTCCTCATCCCTCCATCAGGTCAGTGTCTCTCTCTCTCTCTCTCTCTGTGTCTGTCTCTGTCTGTCTCTCTCGCTCTCTCTCTCTCTCTCTCTCTCTCTCTCTCTGTCTGTCTCTGTCTGTCTCGCGCTCTCTCTCTCTCTCTCTCTCTCTCTCTCTCTCTCTCTCTCTCTCTCTCTCTCTCTCTCTCTCTCTCTCTCTCTGTTTCTTTTTTATTTGTTTAATTGTGTGTGTTTGTGTAATGAACTGTGTCTGTGTGTTGCAGGACCATGGCAGAGAAGCCGAAAGAGGTCCTGTTCTCCAGGCCAAGGAAGTACATCCAGTGCTGGAGTCAGGACTGTACAGAGACCGGATACGTGAACATCAAGGAGCTGGCCGAGGCCATGTGCAGGTACGACCTGGACGACATGGACCTGTACTGGCTGCGACACCTGAACATGGAGCTGCTGCACATGGGTCAGTTTCCTCCCTCATATCTATCACACACTATTATACATGAATGTAGTCATTAAAGTCACTCAAACATCTGGATTGTTTCAGGAGAAGGGACGGTGGACGAGTTGACCATGGAGCGGACGATGGAGGCTCTTGAACGAAACTGCCATGAAAACATGAACCACGCCATCGAGACGGAGGAAGGACTGGGCATCGAGTACGACGAGGACGTCATCTGTGATGTGTGTCGTTCCCCCGACAGCGAGGAGGGAAACGACATGGTCTTCTGTGACAAGTGCAACATTTGTGTTCATCAGGTCAGAGCTGAAACACACACACACGACACGGAGCTCCATCACACGACACGGAGCTCCATCACACGACACGGAGCTCCATCACACGACACGGAGCTCCATCACACGACACGGAGCTCCATCACACACCATCAGAGAGTGTCAGTTCAGTTCTCTGTGTTGAGGAGCCAGATTGATGGATGGATGGATGGTTGGATTAATTGGAGGGGTTAGGAGATGGATGGATGGATGGATCAGATTAATGGATTGTTGGATAGATAGATAAAAGGATGGATTGGTTGACTGAATGATGGATGGATTGTTTGCTGGATTCATGCATTTATAGTTTGCAAGATGGATTAATGGATGGATTGATTGATGCATTGATTGATGGTTTTGTTTGGATGGGTTGACTGATTGATATATTGATTGGAGGGGTTGAATGATGGATTGTTTGCCAGAAAGATGGATGGATTGACTGATATACAGGGTAATAACAGAGTATCACATTTAATAAAAACCTTGAATATTCATTGTCTGCAAAAAATTCTAATAAATACCGATAGTTTTCCTGCGTTGCTTCATACAGTACGAGAGAGCGGCCTCTAGAGGCGAGTCACTGACTCCACATGCTGTTTTTGTAGTTGTGTAATCGGTCATCGGCAAGTACGATCCAACCTATCTGTTGGTATCAGTCGACTTCTAGACACTAGAGCGGGTTCTGATAAATTTTTGTGCATTAATTGTTACATTTGTGCATTTATTCTAGGCTTGTTACGGCATTGTGAAAGTTCCAGACGGAAACTGGCTGTGCAGGACCTGTGTCCTGGGCATCAAGCCGCAGTGTATACTGTGTCCTAATAAAGGAGGAGCGATGAAGGCCACGCGAGCCGGGACCAAGTGGGCACACGTCAGCTGCGCTCTCTGGATCCCAGAGGTACGATCGGATTCTAGAAAAATCCACGCAATACATCTTGGGCACTGTAGAGTTCTGATGTTAAACCCTGAAGTCTCGTCGCACGTGTGTGTGTGTGTGTGTAGGTGAGCATCGCATGTCCAGAGAGGATGGAGCCCATCACTAAACTGTCTCACATTCCGCCCAGCCGCTGGTCTCTCATCTGCAGCCTGTGCAAGATCAAAACCGGGGCCTGCATACAGGTAAGACGTGACGTGACGTCCTGACGACACGTTCTGTATCCTCTTCACCTCCTCATTCTCCTCCCTGATTCTTTTCTGCAGTGTTCGGTGAAAAACTGCACCATCCCTTTCCACGTCACCTGCGCCTTCGAACACAGCCTGGAGATGAAGACCATCTTGGACGAAGGAGACGAGGTCAAGTTTAAATCCTACTGCCTGAAGCACAGCAAGCCCAAATCGTCCGAACCTGGTCTGAGCCCGGCTCGACACAAAGCACCGACGGAGACGGAGAAGGTGGGCCTGAGAGCGCAGAAGCTCCAAGAGCTGGAGGAAGAGTTCTACAAGCTGGTGCAGCCGGATGAGGTGGCGCAGGAGCTCGGGCTGCCGGTCCACCTGCTCGACTTCATCTACCAGTACTGGAAGCTGAAGCGGAAGAGCAGCTTTAACAAAGCCCTCCTGCCTCCTAAAGAAGACGAGGAGAACCTGCTGAAGCAGCCGCAGGAGGACAGCATACACACGCGCATGCGCATGTTCATGCACCTCCGACAAGACCTGGAGAGGGTTAGTGTCTCGTCGTCGCCGTTCACCAGAGCCACCAGAGCCTTCGTACAATTTGGATTTTAATTTGGTTTTTTGTTTTCACAGGTGAGGAATCTGTGCTACATGGTGAGTCGGAGAGAGAAGCTGAAATTGTCTCAGAGCAAAGTCCAGGAGCAGATCTTCAACCTTCACGTCAAACTCATGAACCAGGAACAAGCTGGAGGTAAGAAGAAAGGGTTTTGGTGTAGCATCGTTATTCTGATTTCGATTCACTTCAATACGATGCAGTGGGAAAAATCCGATGCTCTGCAATTCAATATGGTGCAGAAAATTCCGGTTTATTTCCGTTTTATGAAATAATTCACTTATTTAAGTGTCTTCTGGTTTCTAACACGTGGTCTTTTCACTCACACACACACACACACCTTTTGTAGTGCAAAAAGAAAATAAAACCAGACGTTCTTTTCCTGTTGTGTCTGCAAGAATTTACAGCTCTACCTCTGCCATGTTAATCTGTATTCTATGTGACTCTCAGGACACGCCTATGGAGAGGTGTATAAAGGGGAATTCATTCAATGATATATTTTTTTTTTTAATCCGTGTTTCCAATGTCTGCAGAACTTCCGGTGTCCTCCAACGTAGAGAACCTGATCTTCCCACCTCCTCCTCGGATCACCATCAAACTCAAAATCAAAAGCAAAACCAGCACCAAGTCGGGAAACGGGCCGCTTTGCCCGGATAACAGCGGTAACGTGTATGACGTGGGTGGGGCCGGGATGGGGCAGGGCAAACCTCAGCTCCAGCACACCCGAGCGCCCCGGGACGATCGGACCAACGGCGTCGTCCCCGTCACCAAGCCGACGGGGAAACCTCTGGCCCTGCACGCCGCTCTACACGGTCACTCGGCCAAACCCGAGCCGGACCGACCTCACCAGCATTCGCTCAAGTCCAACGGCATCACGGAGAAACCTGCGGTTCAGAGGAACCCCCCCTGCCTCCTGACTTCGCCCGAACCGGGATCCGGGTCCGAGAAGCATCTGGGGAAAAGTCAAGCGGGCTCGCTTCATAAATCCACAATGGACCAGCTCAGCAGAACGTTAAAAGAAGCCACCGTGAGCTTGGTACGGACTACGGCGGATCTCTGGAGCGCTAACAAAAACGGGCATAAAAACAAAGAACGGACGAACTGCGACGAACGAGCAGCAAAGAGCGGCAGAGGGTACCAGGAGAGTGACGGGTACTGCCCCGACCTGGAGCTCAGCGATTCTGAATCCGAAGCCAAAGGCAAGCCGCATAGGAAAGCAGGGAGAGGGTTGAGCGACAGGAGTCCCGCCGGTGCTTACGGACGCGGAGGAACTCGAGGGAACGTTTCTTTAGGTTCCAGGAATAACGTTCAAAGGTGACGAGGTGCAATGTGGGAAACAAAAATCTCCAACCGACTGCTAACATAAAGCACTGCCGCGCACCACGGGAGGGGCGATCCCCGGTTACGCCCGGTCCAAGGCCTGGGAGAGAAAACGTGGCATGGCGGATTTTAGAACGTCCATCGTATCGGAGCTGCCTTATAAACTACAGAAGGACCGTCTCATCTTCAGACCGTCTAGCGGTGTTTCTGTATATATGTCATAAAACGATTTTAGGTTGTGTACTGTGTGTATATTCGATCGTGCGATGATTTTTCTGCGTCCTCCAAAACATTCTTATGGTTATGCAAATCAATAAAGGCATAAGAACAACACCGAGTCCGATACCCCGGAGCGGTCTCTCTCTCTCTTTCTCTCTCTCTCTCTCTCTCTCTCAGACGTTCGCATGCTTGTCTGATCCATGTGACACGAAAACCAAAGTGTGTCCTGCGAGTAGCCGAAGCTCGGTTTTCCCGTAAGCGTTGTTTTTCAAAGTGTATGTGATGATTGAGAGTCGATTTAGTTTTATAAACAGTGCTATATTTTCAAAATGAATCCGTTAAAAAAATAAACGTGTTCTGTGCTATAGCACTATGTGGCCACTAGGGTGCGGTGTGGCGCGTGATTTCAGTGTTAGGGTTTCAATCATGAGCGAGAGAGAGAGAGAGAGATAGATATCATTGTGTTGCTTTTTCGACCATTAAACTCTATTTTTTAGAAATAAATGAGATATTTGATTAAATCCACGTTTGTCTTATGAAAGATAAATCGACCAACGTGACGTCTCCACTTGCACATGCCGTGTCTTCATTGCTTCACGTCTCTGTACTGATCCAAATGCGTGTTTTTTTTGGTTTAGTTTTTTTCTCATTCGTATTATTTTCAACATTGTACGTTAATACTGAAGAATCCAAAATATGAAAGAACACTGGAATAATGTAGTAAACAAAAAGGTGTAAAACAACCCAGAATAAGTTTTATATTTTCGATTGTCCATTTAGCTTTGATGCAGCGCAGCAAATTCACGACATTCTCTTATCAAATTCACAACGTAGTCACCTGGAATGGTTTTCTCTTGCCTTCTTTAATGTGCTTAGTGCAGAGTACAGAGTCAATAGTGCTACAACTATTGTACAAATCCATATTATGGAATGAAACAATAAAAAAGATTTATCATTACTTGAAGAAATTACGATCAATTCAAAAAAGTCTAAAGAACCTAATCCTAAAATAAATCCAAAACCACCAAATGCTACAATGAAACAGGCTCCCATGAGGACCATCCCAGGAAAGGAAAACCAAGAGCTACCTCTGCTGCACAAGATAAGTTTAGTAGAATTTCCAGATTTTGAAAGCGATTTTTATTAACGCCATTTCATCTGACAAGACATATTTTAGAAATCACTCTTTTGAAGAGATTAAGAAGAAAACAATACTTCTAAGGAACAAGAAGAATAGATTCGCTTGGGCCAAGAAATGCAAGCATTGAATATTAGATCTGATGAGTAGTAAAAATCCCAAATATATTCTTTGATTAACGTGTTTTTGTTTATTTCATTATTCCACACGTGTTCTTTCATAGTTTAGATTCTTCAGTGTTCATGTACAGTGTTGAAAATAATCACACAAAGAAAGAGTTGATTTATTGGTAACTTGAATTATATTATTCAGTTATTGATAGAAGAGAAATTTTATCCATTATCATATAATCAAAAAATATGGCGTCATTCGTTAGTGTCGACTCTTATTGGAGACAAAATTTCCACTCAACTGTCATCCTTACAATTGTTTTTTTATGTTAATCAAAAATGTATCGCAGATATTTTGCCACAAAAAAGAGTCAATTGTGAGCTCAAAAAGTTGACTCATTAGTACACGGAGCCAAACGCATCAGTAAAAATTACCAGATTGAACCAGAAGAGACGATGTTCAACCCAATGACTTATTGGCTTCCTAAAATGAACTCCAATCTTAAGACTTGTTCATAAAGTCATTATTGAATGAAAACATTTTCAAAGGCTTTTTTTTTTCTCAGTAGGAATTTTTTTAATAATTCGCTATTGATGAGCCAAAAAAGTCGACACTCATTGATACAAGCAAACGACCCATCCACCGGCTCACTACATGAGTTTTTATATTGATATTTGTGTCTCTATTCTCAGGGGTTCCAAAAATTATATCATTGCATAATTTTCACAAGTAAACTGAGTCATCTGTGAGCTGAAATAGTCGACTCGCAGTATTAATCTAAACAGTACTTGTTTTTCACGTCTCGTGACCGCGTCCTCTGTCCCATCGATTTTTATAAAAAGTCTCCCAAAAAAATTCTGGTATCCTGTTTTTTTTTGTTTGTTTTTTGTTTTTCACAGAAGCCCTCACCTCATTTGCATAAACTCATTTGCATCCGATTTTGATTTATTGAGCTCTGGTTTTCTCCATGCAGTGCACAAGATAAAAAAAAAACGTGGCAGATCTCCGGATAATAACACGTAGGGACGTGAAGTTGACGTGAAGTTGCGAGTGGACACGTGGCGTTAAAACCGCAACCATGCTTCTGAGAAATTTGCACAATTCGCATATTCTTGTATGGTTTTATCAGATGCCCTTATCCATTAAATTGATCTCATTCGTACAACTGAGCCGTTAAGGGTTAAGGCCTTTGCTCAAGGAAGCATAGTGGTGGTGGGATTAAAACTCATGACCTTCTGAGCAAAACTTCATCTTATCACCTTCCTCGCTTATAGATGAGGTTTATGAGAAACCTGGAGCCAATCCTACCTGGTCATTTCCTCTTGTTTGTAGCTTGAAACGGTGTCTCTTGACTTTCTTCCAGGAATCTCCTCCTCCCCGTGTATGTACCGTATGCTACTGCAGGTCATCGAGAACACTGTAACCGTGTGCATGACCGATGCATCACGTTCTTTCTTACCTGAAGTTATATATTGAGATGGACATTTTTTTAAGGTGCCGCCTCTTGCAATAAACTTTAAAATTCAAACCGGTTTGTGTTGTTGTTGTTATTGTCGTCGCTCCTTTCCACAAGGCATTAACATACCACCAACCTACACTTCATTGTAGACCACTAGCAGTTACATTACAGCAGAACGGAGCTCCCTGAACATCTACGCTGTTCAGGAACGGTCTGAGGAACAGGGCAAAACTAAATTCAAGGTGCAGACGTGGTCTCCAGATTCCGCAGATCTCGCTCTGATCACGTATCTCCAGGACGTGCCAAACAAGTCTGATCCATAGAAGTTCCAGGAGGGTCTTTAAGGATCTACTGCTCAGGTCATTGGGTCACCACAGCACACCTTTAGAGGTCCTATGGAGTCCAGGCTTTGACAAGTCAGAGGTGTTTCCACTGATCTCTCAATCTTTTATCACTGTACCACAGATCTCTCCATCCTCTATTACTTATCTGATGATCTCTCCATCCTATATCACTTCTTTCATGATCTTTCCATCCTCTGCAACTGCACCACAGATCCTTCCATCCTCTACCACTGCTCCACTCATCCCTTCATCCTTTACCACTACTCTACAGAGTCCTCTATATTCTTCTTTTGTTTTACTGATCCCTCCATCCTTGACCACTGCACCATAGATCCATCCATCCTTTATCACTTCTTTAATGATCTCTCCATCCTCCCATCCCCTACCACTGCGTCACTCATTCCTCCATCCTATACCAGTGCTCTACAGATCCCTCTATCCTCTAACTTCTCCAGTGATCCCTCCATCCTCTAACACTCCTCCACTGGCCCAGGTCCCTCCATCTCTCAGGGTACCAGGAAGACATGCTTCATGACTCTTCTCAGTTCTTCTCTGTTCTTTATTGTCTTAATAATCTACATCTTGTCTGCAGGAGGTTTTTAATGAGCAATGCTGAATTTATAAAAAAAAAAAAAACACTTTTTAACTTTTTTTTTCTCTACAGGGTTTTAAACAGATGCTGTTCTTAATCTGTGTCCTAATAAACTGACATTAGAATGTATTTATTGACTGAGCATCAGAGCACTTTATAATTCAAGTCAAGTTTATTTCTTTAGCGCTTTTCACAACAGATATTGTCTCAGCAGCTTTACAGAATATAAGAGTGAAGGTGAACGATGTGTGTTTATCCCTGATGAGCAGCAGTGCAGACTGTGACAAGAAAAAACTCACTTAGATGTTCTGAGGAAGAAACCTTGAGAGGAACCAGACTCAAAAACAGAACCTCATCCTTATTTGGGTGACATCAAGAGTGTGATTATAGTCTTTAAACACTACAGAACACTGGAGAGTGAGAACTAACATGAGCACTGGAGTGTGTGATTATGACTGATGATCTTTCTACAGTCTTATACAGTCAGGTGAGGTTATGGAACCAGGAGCTACTAAACAACTTGTATAATAGCTCAACATCTGAGATCATCAGAAAACCAACACATATAAGCCTCTTTATATGCAGGTGCTCCTGCCAAATGCCATGAAGATAAGTGCTAACATTAACTCTGCCAAAAAAACAAGGTATTTCTTACAGAGCAATCATCTCCACTTCATCATCTCCACTTCATCATCTCCACTTCATCATCTCCACATGAGATCGTAATGATGTAGATGCACTGGATGGACTTTCAATATTTCTTGTTTGTGGAATTTATTTGACTTGTAAATTTCCACATGATTCGAAAGTAAACGAGTTGAAAACGTCCTCAAAAACACCTCATGGGAGAAGCAATGACCGAGATTCAGTAATAACTGACGTGCGTTCATGCGTTTATCCAGAGCGACTTGTGTTCACCTCATCCATACACCTAAACAGTCGAGGGTTAAGGGCCTTGCTCAGGGGCCCAACAGTGGCAGCTCGGTGGTGCTGGGATTTGAACTCACGACCTTCTGAGTTTTCACTGAGCTTCCACTACTTGTGGAGATTTCTTTTTACATTTATCTCATTCATACATCTGAGAATCTGTAGGGATAAAGGGCCTCGCTCAGGGGCCCAGGAGTGACAGCTTGGTGTAGATAGGATCTAAACTTATGACCTTTGGAACTAAAGTCCAGTGTTTAGATACAAGAGAAAATTTCATCTGCCTAAGAAGTTCTATACAATTGTGTGCCTCCAAATCTTTTATGGTGGAGGAACCACGTATGGGTTGAGAAGTTGGTTGTCCCAATACTTTTGTCCCTCTGGATGTATGTATGTATGTATTTGTTTATTTATTTATCCGGTAGTGAAATGAGTGCTCGGGCCGTATTGATTCTTCGTGAGCACAGAGAGCTGACTGAGAGTGGACTGTGTGCTTAGCTCAGCTGGAGAAGGTCAATAAGAGACTTTTAGTGGTCGTACAGCAGGAACCTGGCATTAATGGAGAGCTAATGTTAGGCGTCGACTCTACAAACTAGGACGGTTTATTTGCTGGGGATGGGAAAAAAAACAAAAACGCTGAAACGAGTTCCATACAGCAGATTTCATTTGTGGCATCATAAAGAAAACGAGTGTTTAATGCAGTTTTATAAAACAGAAAGGAACCTGGGATGGTCATTCCACTTCCACTGGTCAGGAGTGGTAGCTCAGAAGCTACTCTTGGGCCCTTGAGTGAGGCCCTTAGCCCTCTGCGCTCCAGGGGTGCTGTATAATGTCGGACCCCGGCCTCCCCAAGCTGGGATATGCGAAGAAAGAATTTCACTGTGACAAAAAATGACATCACAGAATCAATGATTATGAAGTTGCCACACACTTTCCAAACGTCATCCATTATGATTTTTTTTTTTTGGAACTTTGTTGTTTACACAAACTACTTATAGCTAATTTTAATAAATTGTTCTGCAGTTTGATCTTATAATTGTTGCAGAATTGTGTGAGATAACAAGAGAAGAACTTTTCTTTCCTGTAACTGATTTATTATTATTATTATTATTATTATTGTTATATTCGAAGTGCTTTTAAAAAGTTTAGAGTTTAGTTTTGTAACACGCCAGCAGATGGCAGCAGAGGGCTGCGCGCACAGTCACAGGGGGCACCGACCTTCATAAATCATTTTTCCAAAAGATATTGTCCTGTGTACATCTGAGGCTGTGTAGGATGACTATTTTAAAGGTGAAACCTAAATAAATGAAGTACTTTCTTGTAATCTGAGGGAGTCACGAAACGTTTGGATACCGCCTCGTAACTGTACAACCAGCATTCCCCAAAACGCGACTCGAGTCATCTGTACTTTACTCTAGACTATAGAGAAATCCATTTTTCATCAGAAAATATTAAAAGATGGATGATCACAGAGCTTCTGTAACATGCTAAACCCTTTCAGAGTTTGTATACACTATTGAAAAGCAAGTCATCAGTGCCCCATCATCTCACATGGGTGCAGTTACAGCCAATGCTCCATTATTTCATGGAGCACAAGAGCTTATTGTTTTTCTTTCATTTTTCTGTCCCTGAAAACGTTTTGTTAAGTAAAGCAGGACAAAGAGACAAAGGATGAGGTTTCATACCAGCCATTGTAGGGAAATCCAATGAGGTCATGGGAGGGACAGGCAGAGCTTTAGTGTAAATATGGGTTAAAGTGGACGTTTTGTGTTAACCAGGACGTCCACTTTAACCCATATTTAAAATGGATAGCTAAAAGAACTCTGACTTATCCTTTATTAATGGTTAGCTCAAAGTTCTTCAGTTAGTAATGACAAACACGTAATGGCCTCATAATGACTTTCGGTGCTGTATTTTAGTGTATAAATTCATCCTCTTTAGCAGGACATCTTCCACTCCAACCCATGTAAAGCATGGAGCTTCATGGAGACATGCTCTACATTTATGTGCTTCAAACAATGCTTTTTTGTGTTGTTTTCCCACTGAGACCCAATAAAGAATGCATTACTACAATGACTAATGATCCAATAAACATCGGATTGGTTTGTTTGAATGGTTTTTTGATGTATATTATTATACAAGGCTGTAATTTTACTATGAATATTAAAAGTGGCCTCACATTTATTATCCACCGATTAAAGGCAACAAACTAAAACCGAATACCTTCCATTCCAAAACAATACAATTCCCATTTAAACCATTACAAATGCTTTGAAAATGTTGTGAATTGTTGTAATGGTTTCCACCAGATTCTGGTTGGGTTTTAAATTTTGGGATAATTTTTAATAAAGTGTGAAATAATGATCACAATCAGCACTTGGCTTTGGTATTAGAGTGAGATTAGAGATTAGAGATTAGATCGAGATGCTCATGTTTGAACATCCGATTCCATATTTAGTCCCCGTGAACCGGATAAGAGCGTCTGCCAAATGCTGCAGATATAAACATTCGCTACTATAATAACTTCCACTCTTCTGGGAAGATGTTCCACTAGATTCTGAAGCATGCTCTTGGAGATCTGTGTGAGATTCATTCAGCCAGTTGGTAAAAGTCAGGTACAGATGTAGGTGATGTGAGGAGGCCTGGGGTGCAGTCAGTGCTCCAATTCATGGTTCAGTAGGTTTAAGGTCAGAGCTCTATCACAGGAGATCTTCCACTCCAACCCATATAAAGCATATCTTTATCGAGCTTCATTGAAAAATCCTGTACATCTGTGTGAGTAAAGTCAGGTGTCCCTATAGTTTTGTAAGTATACCTGGGAATATAGTGTGTGTGTGTGTGTGTGTGTGTGTGTGTGTGTGAGTGTGAGTGTGTGTGGATCAGGAGAGGTATTAAGGATTACAGTCGAGGAGATACTGGTCTGATCTTAACATTTTAGCTCATCATAACAGGTAATTTAAAAAAAGAATATCAAATTATGCTGGGAGTTTTTAAAATACAGGATGAAAATGTAGATTTGAAGCTCTTCTAGATGTATGATGGAAGGCTGATGAAGGTTGATTGCCGGCCGGCCGGTCGGTGGCGTTTCTCCGGTTGGAGCTGCTGATGCAGAAGGTGTATCTGTAAGCAGAGTGGAAGCGAAACTCCGCCTTCATGCTGCCGAAACCTTCTCACAAACACCGCCAGGGTTCCATCACCCATTTCTCGAATCTAAATCCAACCCCAGGGTGTGTGAAGGAGAAACTCGGACTTTTTATTATGGCTGCGAGTGATGAATGTATTTAAGCCGAAATCATGGCAGGGTTTCCCCGGCGGATCTCCTGCTCCTGCTCCTGCGCCAGATCCTGCTCCTGCTCCTGCTCCTGCACTGTCTCCAACACCTTCCGGAATGTCGTTTATTCAAACCCGGAGTATTTGCATCGGAAATCCTCTGAACCTGGTCACCTCTCATGGATAACCTTTTTTCTACCTTTACACTTCCACCTGGGAATCATTTCAGGAGTCCATTGAACAACTGAAGCTGGTGTGAAAGACCCGACCAGGTTTCAATCATCACCGGTTCCGTTTTACCTGCTTTCTTTTTTCCCACCTGGATATATATATATATCTTCTGGACCTTTCCAGGGTTCCACTCCCACACTGTCATGCCCATTTGAATACCTGCATTTGATTAGACATTTGGCTGAAGGTTTGTCCATGAAGCTTTTTCCAGACTTTGGAGGGGAGGTGATACCATTTCAGGATTATTGATTTTTTATTTTTTACAGGTCCGATATGTCATCAGAAGGAAGCCTGGTATCGCTCAGAGGTCTGCCCATGGACAACTGGATGGCCGTTTTGCCAGGTGGTCTCTGGGACATCCCTTTATGGAATTTGGCCATTCCAGGTATCCGGTATTTGTGAATGTCAGTCTCCATCCTCTGAGACAAAGTAAAATGCCATTGGCACCCAATTACACATCATAATGATGAACGTTCATGTTATGAAGCGTAATAGATAATATGCCATTGTATTGGTCAATAGAGTCATGTTGAGAAGGATGAACGGATCAGGGCATGGGTGGTGGCACAGGCGGTGTCAGGTTGCGTGTTTATGTGCTCCGTCAGCACTGGTTGGTAGTCAGATTAACATTGTTCCACCACATACTTTATGCAATCTTCTCAAAAGCTCTTGGAACAGCAATTCATATCGTTTTGTTTTCTCCCCAATAGACTGAAGGCCTTTGGGTTGATGATCGAAATATGAAAAAAGTTTTGATGCAATTTTTATTCCCTGTTTTATATTTATATATAAATATAAATATATATATGTGTGTTTTAAACAAGATGTATATTTTATTCCGGTCTTGTTAAAGTGAAAACTAAACATCCCTGATCCCTGTCTTGGAATTGGTCTTCAATTTGACCTGAAACTTCATTGGTTGTGAAAAAGGATAAACCAACATAAAGAGCAGAAAGCTGTTTATGAGTGATAAAAACAAGCCTGTTGAAATTTTTGTTTGTTTTTGCTGTAGATATTTGGGTTTGAGGTAAAACCATGGCTATGAAAAGAGTTTAGTTTTGTTTCAGATTTAATGTTTTGATGTATTTATTAATCAATTTGTGTCAAAAAGTATAAAAATGAGCACATTTCTATAGGATCCAAACATTTTGGACTGCATGACTTGTTTTTTTGTTGTTGTTATTTATTGAAATAAGATAAGATATACCTTTATTCGACCCACAGTGGGGAAATTTCTTTTGTTACAGCAGCAAAGGAAAGAAATAAAAATAAATGCGAATATATATAAGGAATATACACATAATATAATATACAGTATATACACAGTACAATGTATAAATACAATAAGAGAAGAAAAAAGTATGCATTGCAGGTAGTATTTCACACAGATGGTATTGCTCGTATTGCAGGTAATTATTGCACATATTGCAGGTAATATTTCACATGTTGCATGTAATATTGCACACAGGTAATGTTATCCCTAAATATCCCTACATCCACTCTTGGCTTTAGGCTTTCACCTCTGAAGGCAGCATTTGCTTTAAAAAAAAAATAAAACCAAGATAAAGACCAGAGAGCTGTATTGGAAAAAACCATTCAAGAGGTATAAATGACTGCGTATGATTCACAATCCATTTACATTATTTGGCGGAAGGCCTTATCCAGAGCGACTTACAATTATCTCATACAAATGAGCAGGTAATTGGATTGAGGGCCTTGCTCAAGGGCCCAGCAGTGACAGCTAAGTGGTGGTGGGAATTGAACTCATGACCTTCTGATGAGAAGTCCAACATCTCAACCACGTAACTTTCCCAATCCAGTGTATGATGACTTTAAAAGTATAAATGTAGAAACCACAAACAACTCATTAAAATGTGAAGGCCACAAAGAAATGCAAAGATGAACCAGAAATGTTTTGGAACCAGGATTAAAAATCTAGCAAAGTAATGGAAAACCCAAAAGGTGGAGAAAGAAAGGATTTGTTCATGATTCAAGATATACAAGCTCATTTGAGAAACATGCTCTAGGTAGTGTCATGGCATAGGCTTCCATGCCTGGTTCTGCTTCTGGACTCATTTATTTCTAATGATAACGCAAAATGAATGTAGAAATCTGGAAACGTTCAGTCTGCACAGAAATGTACACAGAAATGCATCCAATATCAATAAGAGGAACTAACATTTTCTCAAGGCCACAGGTGGAAAAATGGAAGGCTTTTGACTGGATGAGTCAATCATCAGACCCTTAAACTGATCAAGCAGCATTTTACGTTAATAGGACGACACTGAAGGGAGGAAAAGCATATAAATATATCAGTGAGTCTTCGGCTTGAAGAAGCTTGAAGAAGTTATTGCACCTGAGGGATCTGCAGCTAAAGATATACTGTATATCCGTTCCAATACTTTTGCACGACTAAATATCCACTGATCTGATATTAGAGGTTGATTTTATTTTGTTAAACACATGATGTCATAACCACAAAACCCTCAAATTCTCATCTTTCTATCTTAAATGAAAGTGTCTTCAGTCTACAGTAAGAACCGAAACGACCTGGCCCTGCTGTTCCAATACTTTTGGAGGCGACTGTATCTACATCACTGACAGGACGACTCTAATGCATTTCACTTATACTTTGTTCTTTCCCCTTCTTTTTTTTCCTCACACAGGAAGCCATAATGCAATCACGTACTGTTTGGATATGAATAACCACTCTCCTATTGACCTCAAGCAGCCTGATATGCTGCAGAAACTCGACAAGTTCATGAAGCCCCTCATACGGCCGTTTGTTTACAAGTGGGCAATCACGCAGGTAAAGCTTATCTGTATTTATTCATGCCTTTTTTACCTTTTGAGTCCGGTTCCTCTTGAGGTTCCTTCCGCATGCCTTCTCAGGGAGATTATATTCTGTCTGAATGACAAGTTCTATTGTTAGAGATAAAATAGACGGGCTATTAAATAACACTGATGATGAGTGAAAAAGTTACTCAAGCACATTTTTCAGTACAGTATCAGTACTGTATCAGTACTGTATCAGGGTATTTTCACTCTGGGAAACTTTTCCACTAATATGAGAGTAGTGAGCAGGTGGAGAAGATCCTGGAGAGCTGGAGATATGCGCTGGAGAGAAGGTGAATGAAAGTCAGTAGGAGTAAGACAGAGTACATGTGTGTGAATGAGAGGGAGGGCAGTGGAGTGGTGCGGTTGCAGGGAGAAGAGGTGGAGAAGGTGGAGGAGTTCAGGTACCTGGGGTCAACAGTGCAAAGTAATGGAGAGTGTGTTAGAGAAGTGAAGAAAAGTGTGCAGGCAGGGTGGAGTGGGTGGAGAAGAGTGATCGCAGGAGTGATTTGTGATAGAAGAGTATCTGTGAGAGTGAAAGGGAAAGTTTATAGGACTGTGGTGAGACCTGAGATGTTGTATGGTTTAGAGACAGTGGCATTGAGTAAAAGACAGGAGGTGGAGCTGGAGGTAGCAGAGCTGAAGATGTTGAGATGTTCGTTGGGATTGACGACGATGGACAGGATTAGAAATGAGTTTATTAGAGGGACCGTGCATGTAGTATGTTTTGGAGACAAGGTAAGGGAGGTGTGATTGAGATGGTTTGGACATGTGCAGAGGAGGAACATGGGGTATATCAGTAGGAGAATGCTGAGGATGGAGACACCAGGAAGGAGGAAAAGAGGAAGACCAAGGAGGAGGTTTATGGATGTGGTAAGGGAAGACATGCAGGTAGTTGGTTTGAAAGAGGCAGATGTAGAGGACAGGGGGGTATGGAGATGGTGACCCCTAATGGGAGCAGCCAAAAGAAGAAGAAGATGTTTTAGAAAAGCACGCTTTCTCTACTTGAAAAAAAATGAAAACTTAGTGTTAAATAAGAAGAACAAGAGCACAAGTGGTCACTGTGTTTGTGTGTGTAAATATAGAAAACTTTGTCCCTAATTATAAAGGTCTGATGTGTAGTAGAATGGAGTCCTAATCCATTATTCACGCAGAGATCTCATAGATCGCTACATAAGTACGTTCAAAAAAGCGATAACTTCCTACCTACAAGGTGGTCTCAAAAAGTTTTGCACTGTTTACAAGAACATGCTTAATTTATCTTCAAAATAGTCCCCTTGCACAGCAATACAGCACCCCAGCGTTCTTCTGGAATGTGTCCTGGAAGTCTTTATTTTTCCAAGGGTGTCAAACAGCTTCTGCGATTCGTGCTGGATCTCTGCAACGATGTCAAAACCGCAACCTTCCAGCTGGATTTTTATCTTCAAGAATAGGGCGAAGTCCACAGGAGCTAAATCTGGTGACTAGGGTGGGAGCGGAAGTGAGCTGTCCATGATGAAATCGCTCATGTGGTGACATAGGTGGTCAGAATAGCACCAGCTCCTGATGTACAAAGGATGACGATGTCTTTTGGCACACTGACTCATGAAGGTCGGTGCTCCCTGTGACTTTGCGTGCAGCCTTGTGCTGTCATCTGTTGGAGTGTTACAAAACTAGTCGCTTTCTGATACCACCTTGAGAGGATATTTTGGAGAAATATTTATGTCCCTGGACTTTTGCCCACTCAGATTACTTGACCAGCATGACTTTTTTTTTCTTCTTACTAGCGGTGACTAAATACATGTGGCCAAATTTGTGTTACTTTTATAGCAGATAAAAAAAGCTCAGTATGTATAGTGTAAGTTTATGCACGTGTATTGATAATATTCAGCTTTGGTGGACTGTAAGACATAAGATTTGCTTTCCATGCAGTACCATGTCATCCCCCCCCCCCCCCCCAAATAAAATCAACATTAAAAAAAATACTCACCGGACATAAAAAAAAAAGCTGTAAAAGCATTCCATCGAATTTGCTCCTAACAGCACTTTCTGTTGTCGGAGTCGGATTTCATTTCTCTGACGTCGACTGTGCAATCTAGCGCTCTGAAAGAAAACCTATTAAACCAGGGCATGTTTCAGTACAGCCTGTGTCTCATGCTAGATCAATCCACCCAGCGGGGAGGAAATTACCTTCTGCTGCTCTGCAGAAAGCATCCGAGCATCGGGGAGATGTTTAAGCGTATTTTTGAAACCCCTTACAAACACTCAGTGAAGAAACAAATTTAGAACTGTGCGACAAAGGAAGACAATCAAGTGCAAAAGAAAACGACAAATGCAACTACCTTCACTTAAACTAGGAGACTCAAACCTGTCCCAGCATGACAATGCCCCTGTGCACAAAACCAGCTCCATGAAGATCTGCTGCTACACAGCTCTGACCCTATTGAACGCCTTTGGGATGAATCGGAACACTTAATTGGAATGTTCCCCAGGGCTTCTCAAAAACTGCGAGCTGGATCCTTATCTTCAGGAAGAGGGCGAAGTCTGCTGGAGGCAAATCTGGCGAGTAGGGTGGGTGCAGAAGTGAGACGTGTGAGGAGGAACTCGGTGACAGGGTGCTCACATGGTCGGAATAGCACCAGTTGCACAGCTTCCAATGTACACAGGACAATGTCTTTTGCTACATTGACTTATAAAGTTTGGTGCTCCCTGTGAATCTGCGTGCAGCCTCGTGCTGCCATCTGTTGGTGTGTTACAAAACTACCTAAACATTTTGACACCATCTCGTATATTAAACTGACATTGTAATATATGGTGTTAAAATTATGCAGTGTAGTAATAATATTAGATAAAAAAATATCAGTGCACTTCATCTTCGATTTTTTTTATATCACAGGACCCTTTCAGATCTAAAATTCGGACTCCTATACGCCTTATACAGTATCTTCCTATACCTACATTTTCTTTCTTTTCACTTAAATTTCTCCAAAACCCAGCAGCAGGTCACATGTGAAAACTCCAACACCTCATGCAGCTATGCTCCTTTCAGTGTTGATGCAACGTGTATACCCCGATCCGTCCCGTATCGCTGTTACCTGCATTATTAACGAACTCACTTTACATTATTCACCACAGGAGTACAGCGTGAGGGAACAGTTGGACTGCGGCGTGAGATACTGCGATCTCAGGATAGCGCATCGGCCCAACGACAGCTCGTCTGATCTCTACTTCTACCATGGTGTTTACACCACAATTACCGTAGAGGTACTTCATACAGACCTTCAGTAAGAAAGCTGAGGGAGTCGTTTGTTTCGTGATTCCTTCGTAATCTCATAGTCGCTTCTCTGGTGAATCCAAAGTCACTGATTCTCACTTGATTGAATCCTCTAGTCGCATTTGTAGTTGTTACATTATTCATTTCTATTTGTTTTTTCTGATGGTAACTGTTTCCTAACTAATGATGCTCAGATCGGAATGGACGATCTGAGTTTAATGTATGATGTCACGCCAACATGGCCGCTCACATGGTCTGCATGTAACATCAATAATATCTCTAATAGTGGAATTTACTTTTAGATTACACCATCAGACCATACCATCAGTGTAAATACTGAATTCTGATTGGCTGAACAGACAGGAAGTCAGAAAAACCAATCTATTTTTTTTTCTAAATAACCAGTTCCAGGTGGCACCACAAACGTTGTGAAAAAAGTTTCAATGGGTGGATACTTGTGCATACTTATGCACGAGTGATTATTTGACTGCTTGTCTTTTGTTCCACGACAGACGGTGCTGAAGGAAATCAGGACGTGGCTGGACGCCCATCCTAAAGAGATAGTCATCCTGTCCTTCAGCCATTTCCTGGGACTGAGTCAGGAGCTTCACGCACTCCTCATCTCCACCATAAAGAGCATCTTCAACTCTAAGCTGTGTCCTAAAATGGTACGACCTGCTCCATCAAATCACCAGTGGGCAGAAGGCGGAGCTTCAGTGGATTCTGGTTGTGTAGTGTTTTCACGACTGATATGCTAATGAGTATGTGGTGGTGGTGATGGTGATGATGATGATGACATAGTATATGATATGATGTCTTTGAATACATTTGGTAGCATGACAAATCCAGCTCTGTTAAGATTACATGAGTTGGAGTGGAAGATCCCCTGCTATAGAGCTCCAACTCTATTGAACATGATTGATATGAACGCTGACTGCACCCCAGGCCTCCTGGCTTTACTGACTTTACTAACACGCTTGTGGCTAAATAAATCTTACACAAATCTCCTCAACATCTAGTGGAACATCTTCGAAGAAGAGTGGAGCTCATTATAACATTAAATGGAGACTAAATGTGGAATGGATTGCTCAAAAAGAAGCACATACCAAACTTATGGTTAAGTGTCCACAAACTTATGGTGTACATAGAAATTTAAACCCCAGAAATTGTTTGTTCAGACAGCAAGATATTTTTGGACGCTGTTGGTTGTTCTGGTTCTGGTTTTGTTGTACACCAATCAGACATTTCATTATGACATTAGAACATTCTGATCGGTGAAGTGAAGAACACTGATCATCTCTTCATCATGGCATCTGTTAGTGGGTGGATTTATTTATTAGGCAGCAAGTGAACATTTTGTCCTCAAAGTTAATGTTCCAAGCAGGAAAAATGGGGCGTAAGGATTTGAGAGAGTTTGAGAAATTGTGACGTCTAGACGACTGGGTCAGAGCGTCTACATAACTGCAGCTCTTGTGGGCTGTTCCTGGTCTGCGGTGGTCAGTATCTATCAAAAGTGGTCCAAGGAAGGAACAGTGGTTTATGGGCGGCCGAGGATCATTAATGCACGTGCATGGTTGATCGGTGTATAATCACAGCTGTTTGCGATGGCAGGAAAGAAATAGTAGAAAGTGTGTTCAAAGCAAAATATAAATTATATAAAAGCACTTTTACCACAGCACTAATAAACTCTGGATTCTGATTGATCGAAATTTTCTATTCAAATGTTATCGCTTCCATAGCAACACTTCGTTCACAGGAATGTGTACAGCGTCAATTCAAATAAACCGATTCAAAATGTGTGCCATCATCGATAGGAGATGTTTGTTCAAGGAAGGAGTCTCCAGTGTTAGTGTTTTTGTAGGTGCAACACCACAGCTGGAGCTGTGACTTTAATCAGAACAAGCGTTTATAGCTTCTATAATGTAAACGAGAAACTACCTTGTCCAGAGGTAACTGTAAGCAGATAAAAATGATGTATGATGGTGGTAAAAGGGACTCAGCTTCATCACATCTTGACTGTTTTCCCGTAAAAGCACAACATGCACGTGATGTTCTGAATGCAGATCCTAATCGTTTCATTTTGATGTTTTCTCATCAGGACGTGGTCACACTGAAGACTATGTGGAGCTCTGGTCAGCAGGTGATCATCTCGTACGAGCACAACATAGCAAACTGTCACACGGAGCTGTGGTCTCATATCCCGTACTGGTGGGCTAACAAGAACAAAGCAGAAGAGCTGATCGAGGAGTTTGAAAGCCGGAAACAACACGGCCGTCCAGGTGAACGTTAAAATGTAATAGTTCCATCAGACGATTTTGCTTAACGAAAGCTAAAACGTGTATCGTTTGACAGGAGGCTTCTTTGTGACCGGAATCAATCTCACGGCCGACCTGAAGTACATCAGTTCGCATCCCACCAAGTCGCTCAAAGACGTCGTCATGACGACGTACCCGATGCTGCTGGACTGGGTTCGGGAGCAGAAGCCCGGGTCCTGCGTCCAATCGCTCAACATCATCGCTGCCGATTTCGTGACGGAGAGCGATTTCATCCAGACCGTCGTAGCTCTGAATGAAAACCTACTGAATAGAAGTACATGAGGAGGAGGATGAAGTAGATGTTAATGATGTTGCACTTCATTTCGCACAATATTTTGACGCATAGCGCACAGAATGTTACATTACCTTTTAAATAGGACATTAATGGTGAAGATGATTTTCCGTAGGATTGTTATTCTATGCACTTCAAAATGTCCCGTATGTCTCCTATGCACTGTCTTTATTCTCACGTTTACCTCTTACCCCAGGCAATAACTTGAGTGATTTTTGAAAGCGCATGCTCGGAAAAGAAAAGGAATAACCTGTAGCGTTGCTCATTACCTGAGTGTGACCCTCAAGGCTCAGTACTTGGTACCCTTAGAATGTGCCTCCCACAAATTGAATTTAGTATAGCATGAAAGACAATCTAAAATCCCTCACGGTTCATCTGAATGATTTGTCTGTGATGAAGTGCACTTTTTCTTTTTTTTTTTTTGCTCAAGAATCTCCAAGAACGATCTTAATGCTCGAGTCCCTGCCTTTAATATAGACTCAGATAAATATGGCTTCATTTCATGGTTGGTTTGTACGACTGGGTGATGTGACAAAATAATATCAATATCGTGAAAAATTTGGTCAATTAGCCGAAATAGCCATTTTTCGGACCCTCCAAGATGTATATATAATATTTAGACGTACAGATACCTCACCTTACCTACATCTGCACCTGAATTTACAATGAAGCAACACTCTTGTGGCTGAAAAAATCTCCACAAGCACACTCCAAACATCTCAGAAGAGTGGAAGTTATTATCACGGCAAATGCGGAATGATATATTCCAAAAGAAGCATGTAGCAATGTTATGGTCAGGTGTCCACAAACTTTTGGCCTTATATTGCACCTTAGACATTGCCGTATATATAACAAATGTTTTGTGCGACACATTTTACATGCAATTATTTCAGCGGTTTCTCTAGAAACGATATCGTTTTGAAAAATTATTACGTTCTGTCCAATCAGAATTCAGAATTCCTAACGACCAGTTAACGAGCAAAGCTACAGATGTGACCATTTCTTTCTGAGACTGTTTGCTTGTCACAGACTTTAGTTTTAGTATCGAACTCTGTCTCTCGCATGAAATTGCATCGGCGACCGACGCAGGACTGTTTTCTTTCAAAAACAGGAAGTGAGGTCGTTATCTCAGGAGGCGTGAGTGTGAAATGCAAACATCTTCATGCTGAAAGTGAATTCAGCCCTTTTTCGCAGGTCTGGATGGAAAGGTCTTGATGATTATACCCCACATGGTTGGTCACGGACATGCAACGTCCTGACTACGTGGAACTGATGTCAACTTATTACCGCAGCCCAAGTTTACAGAAAAACAGCACGGATCATGCACTGAACGATCACAATCTACTTCCTGCGGCACATTAAAGCAAGTACGGCATGTCTGCATTTTAAGGTGTGGTATCAAAAGGTATCGAGACTGGCACTGTTTATAAGAAAGTAGTATTTCTTTCCAGCCACTTCTGGAATATTTCCTGGAAGTCTTCTTTTGTTTTTTTATTTCAAGCACCCATGTTGCCAAAACTGCGACCTTTAAGCTGGATCTTCATCTTCAGGCAGGAACCAAATCTGGTTTGTAGGGTGTGTACGGGAGCGAGATCACTCATGAAACTCATGTGTGAGCTTGTCTTTTGGCACAGTGACTTATGAAATTCGGTGCTCCTTGTGACTGTGCGTGTGGCCTTGTGCTGCCATCTGTTGGCGTGTTATAAAACAAATCTTGAAACTTTTTTGACAGCACCTAAGATGTAACCCGGTATATTTCACCTTCACAGATTACCACGTCGCTGCACGATTTATTTATTGCTGTACATATTGCTGATGTTTAAGATGATAAATAAAAATTGAATGTGCTGGATTCTGATTGGTCAGTGTTTATTTCTGTGTAACGCCCATGGAAGGAGTCTCCAGTGTCAGAGCTGCGTAACTCGAATAATAAACTCAAGTAAACATGGGAACTCAAGTAATAGTTTTGATTGCATAGGGACTTTAAATACATTTCTAGACTGTATAATATATTTGCAGTACATAAGCACTCACTTCCTTCTGGTATGTAAATATTCGTGTGTTATCACACATTCTTGTGTTTTGCACAAAAGTGGTGACAGGGTGCACAAACTTTTGCAATCAGCCAAAACCAGGAAATACAGCCTCTGTTTCTGCCCCGTGCCTACACAAGTTGTTTTAAGTGGATTGTTTTGAATATTGGATGATTTCTGGACACATCTGAAGCTTGTAAACCTGCTTTATTTAAAATAATTGTTGTTTTAAATGATTTGAGAGTCAGGAAATGGCGCCAGGTTTAAACAGCGATAGGAACACCGGGGACTGGATGAAATGTTTACCTGAAGAACTATGGGACATCCCTCTAACTAACCTCGCTATACCAGGTGTGAAAACAGACCCTTTCTTTAATACATTACCATTTATTTACGACATGTTTAAACGGGACAAGTTAACTGTTAAACGTCGCTACTTTTTTTTGCTTTTAGTTGCATTCTCTGACCTTTCCAATATGGCGGACGCACGCATCTGTAGTAATAGCTGCTACCTTACGTCTAGACATCCGCCATATTGGAAAGGTCAGGACTAATTTATATATATATATGTATATATGTATGTGTATAAAAGATCTAAGACTTTTTCTATGTACACAAAAGGACTCTATCTCTCAAATATTGTTCACAAATCTGTCTAAATCTGTGTTAGTGAGCACCGAGAGAATCCATCCACCTCACAGATTCGACAGCATGATTACTGCACAGGTGTGCCTCAGGCCACAGCACAATGTCACAGATGTTGCAAGTTTTAACGAAAAGTGCATTTGGCATGCTGACTGCAGGAATGTCCACCAGAGCTGTTGCCCCTGAATTGAATGTTCATTTCTCTACCATAAGCCGTCTCCAAAGGCGTTTCAGAGAATTTGGCAGCACATCCAATTGGCCTCACAACCGCAGACCACGTGTAACCACACCAGCCCAGGACCACCACATCCAGCATCTTCACCACCAAGATTGTCTGAGACCAGACACCCGGATAGCTGCTGCAACAATCGCTTTGCATAACCAAAGAATTTCTACTCAAACTGTCAGAAACCATTTCAGGGAAGCTCTTCTGCATGCTCGTCGTCCTCATCGGGGGTCTCGACCTGACTTCAGTTCGTCGGCGTAATCGGCATCTGGCACGTTGGAGAGGTGTTCTGCAGGCCAAAATGCATGAGGCATATGGTGGTCACACCAGATACTGACTGGTTTTTGCACCCCCTGGACCCCCAATATGGTAAAACTGCACATTTAAGAGTGGCCTTTTATTGTGGCCAGCCTAAAGCACACCTGTGCAATAATCATGCTGTCTAATCAGCCTCTTGATCTGCCACACCTGTGAGGTGGACAGATTATCTGGGCAAAGGAAAAGTGCTCACTAACACAGATTTAGACATGGGATGTTCCTGGTCTGCAGTAGTCAGTGTCTTTAAAAGTGCTCCAAGGAAGGAACAGTGTTGAACTGGCGACAGGGTCACGTGCGGCCGAGGCTCATTGATGCAGGTGAGGAGCGAAGGCTGGTCCGTGTGGCCCGATCCAACAGACGAGCTCCTGTAGCTCAAACCGCTGAAGAAGTTCATGCTGTTGATGCTATATATATATATATATATATATATATATATATATATACTGCAGAAATATAAAAAGTTGACTGACTTCTTTTTTCAGTACACAAAGCTTTAAGTTGGATTCTTGGAAACTCATTAAAGGAGTGGCATGTAGCTAAATTAGGAAAGAGGGCAAAAATCTTCACAAACCAGTTTAGAGTCTGTTTCTGTTCATTGTCTGTTTATTCATTTCATTTTGCCTCTTATATTAATGTAAAATAGAGCCTAATATAGCTTTATATTAAGCTAAATAATCAGCAGTAGCTACATTCCTTCAGTCATTACTTCTTCAATATAAGTAAAGCTATTTATAATCCTACTGATGTAACATTATTGAAAAGAAGGCATACTAGATCACCTTTTTAGTCATCTGTATTACTGTATTACATTTTTTATCGGTTTCTTTTGCTTGTTTAGTTGTTTTTGTATTTTCTGACCAACCTTTAGGCAGGTAGACGCACACTCAACTAATTAGTAGACTAGAAATCTAGAAATACTCCTAAAAATCCTGAGCACAGTTGCTTGATATTAATGATATTTCTATACGGATAGCATCGTAACAAGAATTTGACCTTCATCCGTACAGGAAGCCATGATGCCATGAGCTACTGTCTGGATATCACCTCTCCTCTACTACGATCTGAATCCGATTCCTTCAGACTCCTCGACCGAGTCTTCTACTGCTTTACTCGCCCAATCATTTACAAATGGGCTACTACCCAGGCATGTATACACCACATTCCACATCCATATCCATACCTTACTCAACACGTCTACGCCTCACCTACACGAATATAAACGTGTGTTTACACCTGTTTCAACATGTTCACATGTATTTCAAAAGGTTAACACCTGGTTCAGCAGGTCTATACCAGAGTCAGTATTTTTTACACCCATTTCAGCAGGTTTATCAATGATTAAGCATGATTATACACAATTTAGCAGCTTTAAATCCAGTTCATCATGATTAATCCTGACTCGGCAGGTTTATATGCAATTCAGCGTTTTTTTTTTATACCCGATTCAGTATTTTTACACCAAATACAGCAGGTTAATTCATTGATTCTGCATGTTTACACCTGATTCAGCATGTTTATAGGCAATTTGGTATGTTTATATCTGATTCAGCAAGTTTCTACCTGATTCAGCATCTTTACATCCAATTCAGCAGGTTTACCCACAGTTCAGCAGGTTTACACCTGTTACCTGATTCAGCAGGTTTATACCTGATTCCTGATTCAGCAGGTTTACACCTGTTACACCTGATTCCTGATTCAGCAGGTTTACACCTGATTCCTGATTCAGCAGGTTTACACCTGTTACCTGATTCAGCAGGTTTACACCTGTTACCTGATTCAGCAGGTTTACACCTGATTCCTGATTCAGCAGGTTTACACCTGTTACCTGATTCAGCAGGTTTACACCTGATTCATGATTCAGCTGGTTTATTCCTGATTCGGCAGGTTTATTCCTGATTCAGCAGGTTTACACCTGATTCATGAATCAGCAGGTTTACACTTGTTACCTGATTCAGCAGGTTTATACCTGTTACCTGATTCAGCAGGTTTACACCTGATTCATGATTCAGCAGGTTTATACCTGATTCCTGATTCAGCAGGTTTACACCTGATTCATGATTCAGCAGGTTTATACCTGATTCCTGATTCAGCAGGTTTACACTTGATTCATGATTCAGCAGGTTTATTCCTGATTCGGCAGGTTTATTCCTGATTCAGCAGGTTTACACCTGATTCGGCAGGTTTATTCCTGATTCAGCAGGTTTACACCTGATTCATGAATCAGCAGGTTTACACCTGTTACCTGATTCAGCAGGTTTACACCTGATTCCTGATTCAGCAGGTTTACACCTGATTCCTGATTCAGCAAGTTTACACCTGATTTCTGATTCAGCAGGTTTACACCTGATTCATGATTCAGCAGGTTTATACCTGATTCCTGATTCAGCAGGTTTATACCTGATTCATGATTCAGCAGGTTTATACCTGATTCCTGATTCAGCAGGTTTATACCTGATTCATGATTCAGCAGGTTTATACCTGATTCCTGATTCAGCAGGTTTATACCTGATTCCTGATTCAGCAGGTTTACACCTGATTCATGATTCAGCAGGTTTATACCTGATTCCTGATTCAGCAGGTTTATACCTGATTCATGATTCAGCAGGTTTACACCTGATTCATGATTCAGCAGGTTTATACCTGATTCCTGATTCAGCAGGTTTATACCTGATTCATGATTCAGCAGGTTTACACCTGTTACCTGATTCAGCAGGTTTATACCTGATTCCTGATTCAGCAGGTTTATACCTGATTCAGCAGGTTTATACCTGATTCCTGATTCAGCAGGTTTATTCCTGATTCCTGATTCGGCAGGTTTATACCTGATTCAGCAGGTTTATACCTGATTCAGCAGGTTTATACCTGATTCCTGATTCGGCAGGTTTATTCCTGATTCCTGATTCGGCAGGTTTATTTCTTGATTTTGCATGTTTACCTCCAATTCAGCAGGTTCTGATTCTGTATATTCATACCTGATTCAGTATGTTTACACCCAATTCGGCAAGTTTATTCCTTGATTCAGCAGGTTTATTTATGATTGAGCATATTTACACCTGATTCAGTATGATTACATTTCATTGAACATGTTCACATGACATACTTTAAGCTTTGATTCATGCCATGAACACTCGATTCAGGATGTTTTTGCCAGATTCAGATTTCTAATGGTTTGAAATGTCATATTCACTGGTACTTAACACAAACCAGCGCTACATAAACTGCATCTGACCTGTGAGTTGCCTTGTGAAGGCGAGTGGAGCTGAGCATCAATATAATAATAATTTCAGGGTTAACAGAAGCCTGAAATAAAAAACAAAAACAAAACCTAGCTACATTATTTAAAAGGTTACCCTTTAATCGTTTAACATTACATATGGCTGCTTTAAATATCTTCCCTCATTCCTCCTGTGCTGCTCAATACATTTTAACCTCTTTTTCATCATTTATTTCTCAAAAACAGCTAAAAAACATTGTACAGCAGCTGCAAGCGGGCGTCCGATACTTCGACCTTCGAATTGCTCACAAACAGAACGACGTGTCACGTGACCTCTACTTCACTCACGTCATCTACACCCAAGTCACAGTAGTGGTACGTCTACAGGCCGTTAGTCAGACGTGATTTTCAAGAACAATGATTCAAATAAAACAATTAAGTAATACAAAATAATAAATAAATAAATAATAATCAATAATAAAGTAATGATGTTATAATGCTTCACAGGACACTCTGAACACTGTTGCCACGTGGCTCTCGGAACACCCCAAAGAAATCGTCATCCTCGCCTGCAGCCATTTCGAAGGTTTGAGTGAAAAACTGCACGAGGAATTTATTTATTCCCTGAAGATCATCTTCGGCTCTAAATTGTGCCCCCCTAAAGTACGTTGAAAATTCGACCTAAAAGACATTTCTAGCATCGCTGCTCCCTGCAGAGTTGTTGCCGAGTCGTCGGTTTTCTCACGTAGTCGTTTCGTTCACTTCCCAGGCGGATACGACTTTACGAAGCCTGTGGTCTTCAGGATACCAGGTGGTGCTGTCGTACGAGGATCACGCAGCGGAACGCCATAAAGAGCTGTGGCCCGAAATCCCGTACTGGTGGGCGAACAAAGCTGACGCAGAAGAACTCATCCAGTACCTCGACTCGCAGAAACGTTTCGGTCGTCCAGGTGATTTCCATTTCAAAATCCGTTTCCGTTTTTTTGTTATAAAACTATACTTAGTTCTTTTTATCCATTTACAGTTACATTTCATGCCGTAGAAACGCCCGTTAGACGAGTTCGCTCCACTTCACTTGCATTATAGCAGCTATAAATATCCTTCCTCTCTTTTTCCAAGAAATGAATTCATCTGTACATCTTCAAACACAATTAACACGCCGTAAATTGACCACAATAGTAAAATATATTCTTTGCAGAATTATTGATTTGCAGACTTCAGAATATTCCGGATGGATTTTTATTTTCTCTGCTCGTTGTCTGCACAGACGGCTTCTTTGTTGCGGGTCTGAATTTAACGGCGGACCGATGCTTCATGGCCTCCAACCCGCACATCTCCCTCCGGACCGTTACCATGGAGCAGTGGGAGTGCGTGAGGCGATGGCTGGAGGATCAGAAACCTGGATCTGACATGACGAGCCTCAACATCATAGCAGGAGATTTTATCGGCCTGATTCCACTGTGCTCCATTATCATCGATCTGAATAAAAAGTTACTGAAACGCAGAAGCCCTAAAAAGGTGGCGGTATGAACAGCTGCCTAGGTGAAGGAATATCACGCCATTGTTTTTGCACACCTGGAACCATGGCAGCTGGATGCACATCTGTCAGACATTTTTTTATTAAACTGACTCCGGTCAGAGACTTTGGTTACTTTCATACACTTTTATTTGCTTTGTTTTATACAATACATGTGAAATTTACATGGTTTCTGAAATGATTTTATCAGTCAATGTTTACAGAGTAAAGAGGACAGAGACACGCCTCAGGTGTGTGACGTGACGCGAGGTGACACGACGCTACGTGACCTGGAACAGCTTCCTATAGCGTCCGTATGCTGCAGCTCCAATCACGACCTTGACTTCGGCAGAACAGTCGTCATCTCCGTCGTGCACTTCCTGAACGGTGGCTTCCTTATACAGCCACCTGCACATCACACACACACACACACACACACACACACACACACACACACACACACACACACGTTAGGAGCAGTAATAATGCAAGAGAGTGTTTATGAAGTCTTTAGTGTTCTGTATGGAGAACAAAGTGTTTAGTTTACGCGTATTTAGTTTGTATTTACTATATGATACAAATTAAGAAATAAAATATTCTAACCTTGATTTCACCTGGTCTCATATAATATACAAACACTGTATTGGCAAAAGTATTGGGTCACCTGGTCATATGTTTTGAGCATTGCATCCCAATTTGCTCTTCTTATTCCCTCCACTCTTCTGGGAAGATGTTCCACTAGATTTTATAGTGTGCTTATGGATATTTATGCTCATCAGCCACAAGGGTGTTATGAAAGGCAGGTACTGATGTAGGTGAGGAGACCTGGGGTGCAGTCAGCGTTCACATTCATCCCAAAGGTGTTCAGTAGGGATGAGATCAGAGCTCTATAGCAGGAGATCTTCCTCTCCAAAGCATGTAAACCAGATCTTCAAGGAGCTCACTTTGTGCACAGGGGCATGGCCGTGCTGGAGCAGGTTTGGGTTTTCAAGTTCAAGTGAATTTTACTGAAGCGCATCTAAAGACGTCCTGTATAATTGAGTTCTTCCAGGTTTGTGGTAACAGTTTGGAAAATAACCACTTATTGCAGGAAAGGTCAGGTGTCCAAATACTTTTGGCAAATAACAAAAATCAGTAATAATAAACTGTTAATAAAAAAACAAGCACATTTTAATTTTTGCCCCCAACTGTACTGAACTGTGACTTAAAATCCAGGCACACACACTTGTATTTCCTACTTGAACTAGGAGACAAAAACCGTTCCAGGTTTGTTCACAAAACATCTCCATGAAGTGTCCAGCACATCAGAACAAGAACAAAAACCCAACTTGCCTCCTGCTACAGCCAAATATTTTTGCTCCCCAGTAACTGTTTTTTTTGTGCATAATTGAGTCTCTTAGCCTTGTTTCCATATCAGATGTATGGCTTTTTGGCCTCAATTCTTCCAAAAAAACACAACTTCTGGCCAGACTTTTCAGACAGTAAATGGGTGTCCTACTGGTTTCTGCCAGTTCTTTGCTGATGTTCATCTTCCAGGCTTAAAGGGAAATAGGCATAATGTGTCTTTCATGCTCTGCATTAAGTTTCCTTGGCCGACAACTGCATCTACGCTCCTCAACATCGCCCGTTTCTTTGTGGAGAGCCTTTTCTTATGCAGTAGAACTACCTTGTGCTCTGGTTATGATGTAGGACCTGTGACATGAAACAATCTTCCACAACCTCAGAGCAGAGTTTTGCTGGTTCCCTCACACAGTTTGAAGCTCCTACACGGCAGTTTCTGTTTCACTTAATGCCCCTGTTTCAACCTTCATATCAAATTGATGATGATGATGATGATGATTTGCACCCGTTTGGCAGAATTGGTTAATCCTACACCTGAATCTGATCCTACAAACACGCCGAACATGGATTAGATTTCTCTCCTTTCCTTTTTTTTTATCCGATAAAAAGGAATAACACACATTTTTAAAGCGTTCTCGCATACGCTTTAAGGTTGCTTTGTAGAAATTCAAGATTTATATTTATATTAAGTTTGTAATCTGGCGTACCAGTGTAGATTTATTCATTACTAGAGACTCACAGCTCTTTCCGTACGTCGCTGTGGATGAGGGCGTCTGCTAAATGCCGCAAATGTAAATGTAAACAACAGGAAAACACCCGCGACCACAAGTGAGTCGTCTCTTGCTAGTGTGAATGCTGTGAACATATGCTGTTTCACCAGAACATTTAAAGTGTAAAAATAAATAAATAAATACATCGGAGGTTTAGAGACTTACAGAAACAGATCTTGTGAATTCTGACCCAAACGTTCAACACTGGAGCAATACCACAACAGTAACAAGGAGCGCCAGTTACTTTACAGTCTCCTGAAGGTCTTATTGTATCTACACCATCACTCTGTCTGGTGTGAGTAGAAGAGTAAAAAATGATGGTGTTTATACTGTATATTAAGTTGGTTAAAGGAAGAACTGATGGTTTGAAGAAGAGGGTGTGGTCAGGCGGTGTATGTAAATGGGGGAGGGGCTGTTGTAGAGAACGAGTGAGTAATGGATGATTAAATGCGCTTTTTTTTATTTAGGGAAATGCATTTCTTTTCCTCCTTAGTAAGCTGTTCAATGCTGAGAGAGAGAGAGAGAGAGAGAGAGAGAGAGAGAGTGTGATGGATCGTCTTTCCCTCTGACCTGAGTGGAGGTGAAATAGAGCCGGAATAGTGCAAACCACCGCAATCATTTTATTTCCTATCGATTTTCTCCGCCGTGCGTACGTGTGCGATTAAACGTGTATAAACCTCATTATACGTGAGTTTGGAGGGTTTTTGTACACACTGCAGGGAACTGCTCAATCTATCACACAATCTATGGAGCACTTTTGACAGATTCTGACCTCAGTTTTGGGTCAGAGCCCAGACGTCCAGTCGTCTAGACGTCACAATTTGTCAAACTCGTTCAAATCCTAACGCCCATTTTTCCTGCTTCTAACATCAACTTTGAGGACAAAATGTTCACTTGCTGCCTGATAAATAAATCCACCCACTAACAGGTGCCATGATGAAGATCATCAGTGTTCTTCACCTTATAATGTCCTAATGTTGCCTGATATATCAGGATGAAGAACAGTGTTCCTTTCATTTTCCCCACTCTTCTGTCTCTTCACTCACCCTAACTGAGGGCTGTTGAGATCCACTTTCAGAATCATGGTTTGTTTCCCGGTGGACTTCATGACGGATTCTTCAACTCTCTGCTTCAACTCGTCCAGGCCCAGCTCGTTCAGCGCCGATATCGGGACGGCCTCGGGGTCAGGTGACTCGTACCTGAAAAGTCAGTGATATAAAGTTTAGATGGCAGAGATGTAGAATTCTTATTGGTCAGAAGGCATTGTGGAAGGGTGAAGTGGTAGCTTAGTGATCAAGGCTCTTAACCCTGTGTGTTCCAGGAGCGCTGGGAAATGGGAAGAAAGAATTTCACTGAAATCGCTGATAGGTCTATTTTTTGTAACAGTTATGTCCAAAAGTATTGGAACACCAGACTTTTTCAATCATACATGTTCCTACTCAAACTTTTTCCCACAAATTTGGAGGCACACAATTGTGTTCTTTGAATGCTTTTGGTAGCAAGAGATGTTCCTACAAAGTCACACATGTATGAAGATACATGGGTTGGAGTGAAAGATCTGCTTTAGAGCTCCAACCCTATTGAACTGAATGAATGTGAATGCTGAGCCTCCTCACCTTCTCACCTACATCAGTACCTGACTTTATTAACACCCGTGCTAAACGAATTTCCACCAAATCTCCACAAGATCTAGTGGATCGTCCTCCCAGAAGAGTGGAGCTTATTATAAGAGCAAATGGAGACTAAATGTGGAATGAGATATCTCAGAAGACCACGTCATCCCTATAAAAAAAACAAAAACCTCAAACGTACCCTTGGACAAGGTCGATCTTGTTGTGCACCTCTATGATGGAGTTCATGAGCCTTTCTGGGATCTGGAGATTCTTTAACACATTAAGAACGTTGACTTTTTGATTCACCGTCTCTGGATGGCTGATGTCCCTCACGTGAACAATGAGATCCTGAGAACACAGAGAGAAGACGTCATAAGGTCGGGTTTGCAAACGTGTGCGCGAGTTCGGATTCGGGGGGTGCGTACAGAATGTGCGACGTCCTCCAGCGTGGCTGAAAACGAGTCGATGAGTTGGTGCGGCAGCTGAGACAGGAAGCCGATGGTGTCCACGTACAGCACGGTCATGTGACTGGGGAGACGACCGCCGTGGATCGTTACATCCAGGGTGGCAAAGAGTTGATCTTTCGGCTGGAGAGCGACATCACCTGTCAGGGCTTTGATTAGCGTCGTCTTACCTGAGGAGACAAACCCGTGTCCTAATCAAGACCATGCAGAACTTTATGAGGTTTGTGGCTTGATGCCACCTCAGATGTAACTCTGGAACAGTGGGAACTGGTCTTACCACAGTTGGTGTAGCCCATGACCGAGACGATGGGGAAGTCTTTGTGTTTGCGCTGTGTTCGGAGCATGTGTCTCTTCTTCCTCAGTCTCTCGAGAGCTGAGCGGATCTTCAGCTCTTGCTCTTTCAGCAGCCTCTGCTGCACTTCATACAGAGTTTCACCTGCACACACACACACACACACACACACATACAGCCATCAATCAATCAAGTAAAAACCTCCAACAGAGTCAAACCTTTACTGCTCTCTTACCTGAGCCCATGATGTACCTCGAACCTCCACCCTGCTGATCCAAGTTCCCTACTTCGTTCTTCAGTCGAGACCTGGTAAGTGACATTTCCCAGTTTAAAGCTCATATTCTGTGATATAATGTGGAATATCATGTGCAATCTTCATCTCTAAAGCTCTGTAAAGTCTTAGAAACCTTAAATGTAGAGCTACATAACACAACACAGAGCTACATAACACAATGTAGAGCTACATAACACAATGTAGAGCTACATAACACAATGTAGAGCTACATAAAAGAACACAGAGCTACATAACAGAACACAGAGCTACATAACACAATGTATAGCTACATAACATAACGTAGAGCTACATAACAGAACTCAGAGATACATAACACAATGTAGAGCGACATAACAGAAAACAGAGCGACATAACACAATGTAGAGCTACATAACAGAACACAGAGCTACATAACACAATGTAGAGCTACATAACAGAAAACAGAGCTACATAACACAATGTAGAGCTACATAACAGAACACAGAGCTACATAACACAATGTAGAGCTACATAACAGAACAGAGCTACATAACACAATGTAGAGCTACATAACACAACACAGAGCTACATAACACAACACAGAGCTACATAACAGAATGTAAAGCTACATAACAGAACACAGAGCTACATAACACAATGTAGAGCTACATAACACAATGTAGAGCTACATAACACAATGCAGAGCTACATAACACAATGCAGAGCTACATAACAGAACACAGAGCTACATAACACAATGTAGAGCTACATAACACAACGTAGAGCTACATAACAGAACTCAGAGCTACATAACATAATGTAGAGCGACATAACAGAAAACAGAGCTACATAACACAATGTAGAGCTACATAACAGAACACAGAGCTACATAACACAATGTTGAGCTACATAACAGAAAACAGAGCTACATAACACAATGTAGAGCTACATAACAGAACACAGAGCTACACAACACAATGTAGAGCTACATAACAGAACACAGAGCTACATAACACAATGTAGAGCTACATAACAGAACACAGAGCTAAGGACTAAAGTAAGTGTCCTTCACCACATAAAGTGCATCATGTGGACACTCATTTAGAACCATGACTTACCTGAAAAAACCCGTGTGTTCAACACTCTGAACTTGCGCCTGAAATTCCAGCCAATCACAATCCAGCATTCACACCTGAACTTTCAGCCAATCACAATCCAGCATTTACACCTGAACTTTCAGCCAATCACAATCCAGCATTCACTCCTGAACTTTTAGCTTCAGCTAATCACAATCCAACTTTCCCTATGGAAATCATCTACCTGAGCAGTGGAATCTCCGCCAGCGAGATCTGGAGTTTTGCCTCCTTAGTTCTTGCATTCCGGCGAAAAATATGCAGAACCAGCGAGTATCTGTCGAACACCTTCAGCCCCCAGGCGTCCTGAAGCTCTTTCTGAAACGACAAACCAAGAAGCAAGTAAACCAAGAGTCTCATCAAGAGTCTCATCACTCATTTTTTGTTTATTTTTTCTGATAGATCTCAGAGTCTCACCTCTGACACGGCGGAGAGGCGCTCGACGTTCATGAACACCGCCGAGACGCCGGGGGTTTCTCTGATTCTCTCTGCACAAATCCACAATAACATGAGATACGTCTCCATAAATCACATCATATTACCTCAGAGGGAGAAATCACACACCTGTGAGCATCTGAAAATTTCCCTTCCCGAAGATTGTTTTCTTTTCTGGTGTTTTGGTGGAAAGGATGATCTTATCCATGACGCTCCAGTTCTGCAAGGTCCTGACAAGACCTACAGCCTCAGCCATCTGCAGATCAGCTTTAAATCCCACACAATTAAACCCCAACCAACATCAGCAACATTATTTATAGGTATTTATATAGGGTTTGGGCACTCTGGGAGAAAATCATTGTATTGCCAAAAGTATTGGGACACCCGACTACTCCATCCAGCATGAAACAAAGTCATCTCCATAAAGATCTGCTTTACATGGGTTGGACTGGAAGATCTCGTGCTATAGAGCTTCTCTCTATGTGGTTGGACATAAAATGTCCACAAGTACATCTTCCCAGAAGATTGGAAGTTATTATAATATATATTTTATAGTCAGGTGTCCACAAACCTTCAGCCATATATAGTGCATATGAAGATATTAATAATTGATAATGAGGAAATAATCACTAGTAAAGATGGAACCTTAAAAAAAAACACCACCTTTCTACAGTCTGCGGGTGCAGCCACGTCCCAGAGTGCAACACTTGGACGTGATTCGTCAGTGATTGGGTTTCAGTGTGGTACGGTTTCAACCCGGGGATTAAAAATGGAATGTCCTTCCTTTTTTTTTCTATTTATTTGTAAAAGAAAGAAAGCAATCCTGCTAAAAGACTTTGCCTTTTCCCTTGTGCAGTAGAAGAGTCTGGGTGCTGAACTTGCCTGCCTTTCACCAATTGAAACCATTTGGAGCATCATGAAATGGATAATAAGACAAAGAAGACCCAGGACTGTTAAGCAGCGTGAATCCTGCATCACACACAACTGAGAGAACTTTTTTCTCACTGAAAACTCCAGCAGTTCTTCTCCTCAGTTCCCAGAAATATAGATTGTTGTTAAACGCACAGCTTTTGCTGCACCTTTTTATTTTTATTTATTTTTTTTTTTTAGATGTTTTAAGATCCAATTTAAAATTACCTTTTTTTTCTCTTAAAAACAGTAAATTTGCTCAGTTTAAACATTGAATGTGTTCTATTGTGAATAAAATATGGGTTTATGAAATTTTCTGGATTTTATTAACATTTCACCCAATTGACTATTTTTTGTTTGTTTATTTTTTTAGTATCCTGACTTTCTTTTTGCTTGTTTGTTTCTTTTTGAGATCCTGAATGATCCTGAATGATCCTTTTTGAGATCCTTATATGTTAAATATTTACATATAATATTTAAAGCCACTAATGAGAACCTTGGTAGATCGTGTCCAGCAGGTTTTCTGCTTTTTGGACATTTCTATCACATTGTTTCATCACCCCCGTGACCTTCTCCTCGTCACGAAACTGCTGATTCTGCTTCAGAACTTCAGGACAGTCTGTGGATCAAACCCAGATCTTATGGTTGATGTAAAGGTTCTAAAAAGGCTCGCTGGTCCTCATGACGGCCCACAGGAACCCGTCTGTCCTGACAGAGACTCACCTGTGGTCAGGTATTGCTTTTTCTGTCCCCATTTAACATCAGGATGAACGATAAACACCCGGTGGTCCTCTTCTCCGATTCCTACAGGCCTGTGCTGCTGGAAAAGCTCCTCGACTTCTTCATCCTCGATGAAATCCTTCTCATCTTCATCGCTATGCTCTTCTTCATTATCATCACCAGGGTTGTGGGTCTTGCTCTTCCTTTTACACACAGTTCCTGAGAAGGTCCTGCTGGAGAAACACCACTGCAGAGACTTTGGGATGGATGTCTTCGGACACCGTGTGACATCATTCATCTGATTTGATTTCAACCTAATGAGTGGCTTTGTCCAGGATGAACATCTTCTCCAGGAAAACCTCATCACACTGAAGACATGCTTAAGCATTATGAAATTGCTCTTTATAACATATTAAACTTAAAACAAGACTCTTAAGAAATTAATTAAAAGTTCATACTAATAACTACAAAGTCAATAAA
>JBCEWE010000164.1:189271-219271 GCA_039877035.1 Silurus lanzhouensis | reverse complement strand
TATAGCAGCTATAAACAGTCATTCCCTCAACAGATATGTTTTTATGATCTTTATGTTAAAAAGGAGAAGAAAAGGGCAGATTGTGATGTTAGCTGAGATGCAGAACAACTTGAATACTCCTGTCCTGAGTTTAACTCTGAAAGCGCTGACACTGGAGACTCCTTCCAATAATGTTCAGTGTAGTATAAAGGAAATTTGAACAAGTTTGTGGACACCTGGACCTCTTCTTGAACATCCTGTTCCATTTTTCGTCTCCATTCACTGTTAAAATAAGCTCAATTTTTCTGGGAAGATGTTCCACTAGATTTTTTTTTGGAGATTCAAGTGGAGTGCATTTGGAGTGCATTTAACATTCACATTCATCCCAAATGTGTTCAATAAGGTTTGGAGCTCTGTAGCAGGAGATCTTCCACTCCAGCTCATGTAAATCAGATCTACATAAATGTGTGTATATATATATATATATATATATGTATATGTATGTATATAAAATGTGTAAGAAAAAAGGTGTGTGATTTCTTTTTTTATGTGTGTGTGTGTGTGTGTGTGTGTGTGTAGGTTGTCAGTTATTGGTTTACCCTGGAGCCTTTAACATGACCACAGGACCTGCTCACTGGGAGCTGCTTCAGAGAGCTCGGTCTGTACCTTTACCGTCTCCGTCTCACGTCTCCTACACTCGTCTGTCTCCTCCTTGTGTGTCAGTGTTTGCTCTTGTGTTTCTCTGCGACAGAGCGGTGGATAATCAGGTTTACGTGGCCACGGCTTCGCCGGCGAGAGACGAAAGTGCCAGCTACGTGGCCTGGGGTCACAGCTCGGTCGTCAACCCCTGGTCAGTACAGTGTTCTTCAGTGTGTGCAGGTTGAACTTGTTTGGTTTAGGATCGTTTATAGTTGCCTTTTTGCGTCAGAGCTCCACATTTTATCACCAGAATACGTTACTACGAACTGTAACTGGGACATACCATAGCGTATCTTCTGTGATTAAAACAACCATGAATATACTGTAGCACAAGTGTATCACTGTGCTGAGAATTCTTCAAGCTTGAATCCAGGGGGTGGAGCTTAGTGACAAATGCAGATGCAAACAGATCATTGTTAGAAACCAAATAGTTTTCTAACGTACCTTTTTTTTTCACTCATATACATTGTTCATAATGTGTAATAACTAGTAATAAAGGTGCAGTTTCTGGTTCAGTTAAAGCTAAATGTACAGGTACAACCACAGACACAGTTACATTTGCACCTACAAGTACCACTAAATGTACTGTTACATGTGCAGCTACAGGTCAAGTACTGTTACAACTACAGGTAGAGCTACAGGTACAATTAGAATTACAGGTCAAGTACAGTTATAGGTACCAGTGAGGTACAGTTCAGTTATTGGTACCAGTACAGTTATATAGCTACAGGCCAAGTACAGCTACAGGTACAGCTACAGGTACAACTACAGGTACAACTACAGGTACAGCAACAGGTAAAGTTACAGGTACAGTTATAGGTACAGGTACAGCTGCAGGTACAGATACAGTTATAAGTACAGGTTGGGTACAGCTGCAGGTACAGTTATAGATACAGGTCAGGTACAGGTACAGCTGCAGGTACAGTTATAGATACAGGTCAGGTACAGGTACAGCTGCAGGTACAGTTATAGATACAGGTCAGGTACAGGTACAGCTGCAGGTACAGTTATAGATACAGGTCAGGTACAGGTACAGCTGCAGGTACAGTTATAGATACAGGTCAGGTACAGGTACAGCTGCAGGTACAGTTATAGATAGAGTTCGGGTACAGCTACAGGTACAGTTCTAGTTACAGGTCGGGTCCAGCTACAGGTACAGCTGCAGGTACAGTTATAGATACAGGTCAGGTACAGGTACAGCTGCAGTTACAGTTATAGGTACAGGTCAGGTACAGGTGCAGCTGCAGGTACAGTTATAGATACAGGTCAGGTACAGGTGCAGCTGCAGGTACAGTTATAGATACAGGTCAGGTACAGGTACAGCTGCAGATACAGTTATAGGTACAGGTCGGATGCAGCTGCAGGTAAAATTATAGATACAGGTACAGCTGCAGGTACAGTTATAGATACAGGTCAGGTACAGGTACAGCTGCAGGTACAGCTATAGATACAGGTCAGGTACAGGTACAGCTGCAGGTACAGTTATAGGTACAGGTCGGATGCAGCTGCAGGTAAAATTATAGATACAGGTACAGCTGCAGGTACAGTTATAGATACAGGTCAGGTACAGGTACAGCTGCAGGTACAGCTATAGATACAGGTCAGGTACAGGTACAGCTGCAGGTACAGTTATAGGAACAGGTCGGATGCAGCTGCAGGTAAAATTATAGATACAGGTACAGCTGCAGGTACAGTTATAGATACAGGTCAGGTACAGGTACAGCTGCAGGTACAGTTATAGGTACAGATCAGGTACAGGTACAGCTGCAGGTACAGTTATAGGTACAGATCAGGTACAGGTACAGCTGCAGGTACAGTTATAGGAACAGGTCGGATGCAGCTGCAGGTAAAATTATAGATACAGGTACAGCTGCAGGTACAGTTATAGGTACAGATCAGGTACAGGTACAGCTGCAGGTACAGTTATAGGAACAGGTCGGATGCAGCTGCAGGTAAAATTATAGATACAGGTACAGCTGCAGGTACAGTTATAGATACAGGTCAGGTACAGGTACAGCTGCAGGTACAGTTATAGGTACAGATCAGGTACAGGTACAGCTGCAGGTACAGTTATAGGTACAGATCAGGTACAGGTACAGCTGCAGGTACAGTTATAGGAACAGGTCGGATGCAGCTGCAGGTAAAATTATAGATACAGGTACAGCTGCAGGTAAAATTATAGATACAGGTCAGGTACAGGTACAGCTGCAGGTACAGTTATAGGTACAGGTCAGGTACAGGTACAGCTGCAGGTACAGCTATAGATACAGGTCAGGTACAGGTACAGCTGCAGGTACAGCTATAGATACAGGTCAGGTACAGGTACAGCTGCAGGTACAGTTATAGGTACAGGTCGGATGCAGCTGCAGGTAAAATTATAGATACAGGTACAGCTGCAGGTACAGGACAGGTAAAGTTTAAGGTAGTGTTATAGATTCAGCTACAGGTACTACTACATGTATAGGCCAGTTACAGGTATAGCTATAATTACAGGTACAGCAACATGTACAGCTACAGTTACTGTTAGAGGTAAAGGTACTATTACAGGTACTGGAAGAGTTCCAGTTCCAGCTATAGCTTCAGTTAAGCTACGGGTGCAGTTCCAGGTGTGATGTGTTGTATTTATCGTATTATACAGAAAACGCTTGATCCATTCTTTGCTCTTACAGGGGTGAAGTGATCACAAAAGCACAGTCGGAGGAGAGCGTAGTGTACGCAGATATCGGTGAGATTTACTGTTTCTTCAAACTAAGAAATTTATTCGGATATTCAGTGTTCAGATAATTGCTCTCGTATACTTGATTCGTTATTGTGCTTCTCTCGTAGGTCTGCAGTACCTGTCTGACGTGCGAGAACAGATCCCGATCACTAAGCAGAAGCGTAACGATATATACGAGGTTAAAGTAGTAAACGAGGGCTAAGCAGACGATCGCTTTGCCTGACTGAGACCCTGTTTATACCTGCTACATCTCAGATCTGAATTATCGAGATCGAAAATCTCCAATTTCCACAGAGGTTTTATAATAAATTCAAGTCTATTTTCAATAATACCTGCTTGGTGCATTTGTGTGTGGATAATCCCAATTCTGGTATCCTGTATAATCCATATAATAATTTCTTACAGATGTAATATAAATGATCCCCATCCTAATATAATCCCACTTTCATCTGGATGTAATTGTGACATAATCCTGATATTATCCCGTTATTCCCTATCCAGATGTGGTAAATCTGAGTGCATCCTTTCTGGATATAATTCACATAATCTCTGTCGAGATCATCTAATAATCCCAGATATAACCCTGCTATTTTGTGTATTTAAAATCTCTTTTTGTATGTATATAATTCCAATAATCACTATTTGCAAATAATTATAATAATCCCTACCTAAACAAAACCATCCGTTTCTGAATAATCCCGTTATCCTCTATCTGGATAAATCTAATATAATACCAATAAATCCTATTAGAATGCGATTCATTAAAAATTAATTTCAAGTATATATGTATATAATCATGATAATCTCAATCTGTCCAGATATATCCCGATATTCCGTATTTCAATATAATCCTACAGATTTCAATCTGGATCTTTAATAATAATCCCTTTCCAGATATAATCCTGCTATATATTTAATATAATCCCACAAATCCCTACAAGGATATATTTCCAATAATCTGTATTTGATAATGCTGATGATCCCTACCTAAATATAATCCTTATCATTTTTGTTGGAATATAATGTCTCCATCCTGTATAATTCCAATAATCCAGGTACCAGGTAATCCAGGTTTAATCCCTTTTCTGTCTAGATATAGACTTTTCTTGATCAACAAGAAATAATCCCTTTTAGGCAAATTGCTGATAATCTTTATCTGAATATAATCCCTATAATCCTGATAATCCTTATTAATATACAATCCTTATAGTCTGCTGTATATCCAGATGAGGTAATTTTTTTCCTACCCAGATATAATCCTTATATCCCACTCTCCAAATGCAATCCCTATATTTTCTTTTTGGGTATAATCCCTGTAATCCCTGTATGGATAGGATCATGAAACCTGTAGGTATAAATCTTTGTTGCAGTGTTTGTTCAGTAACTTCACAAAGTGCCTGAAAGATCAACCTTCTCATTCCTAGATCAGTTTTTGTCTCAGGACTGGGAAAAACACATCATGTGTATGACACTGTGTCTGTTTAATGTTTTACTTAATATTCAGAACGAATCCTGATTACTGTGAATACTGTTTATATCCTCCTGTGGGCGGAGTCTCTGATTGACAGGTTGCAGATCGAGTGGATCCTGTTTAACAGATTAAATTCATGTTTCGTGGCCAAAAATGAACGATGTAATGAACTGTGACAATGAAAAGAATAAAATGTAAAAATGTGTACGCCACTCTGAGTTGAAATCTCCAGTTATTAGCAGATTTATTTGAGAAATTACATGCATCTAAAAGAGGAACACCAGGATGTAGAAGCCAGGACTCTGAAAACAAGGCGTAATAATGTAAGTTTCTCAAGAGATACCGTGACACAACAAGGTGTAAACAAACAATCCATTCAAAAGTAAAACACAGAATAGGTGACCACAATAGAACAACAAGCAAATGACAGGCAGGAGAAGGAAGAAGACGTTAGTTGTACTGCTTTTTGGTTTTTCCCCATCCCGAGGCATCCTGAGGTTGCTCCAACACCAGTCACGTCCCACCTCATGAAGATTATGAACCTTTAAAGAAGTCTGTGCCCGCAAACATTCTGAACAATCTAAAGACGTATCAGCGCCAATTGGATCCCACTTCATGTAGAGTTTGGACACTGGATCTCTTTGAGTGTTTAAAGGCTCTGGCATGGAGAAGCTGGTGTTGGATCTGTGATGATCTCAAATGTTGAGCAATTTTACGAGTTGTTTAGTAGCTCCTGGTTCCATAATCTCACCTGACTGTAAAAGACTGTAGAAAGATCATCAGTCATAATCACACTCCAGTGCTCAGTGCTCTTCACAGAGAAGGTTGTCTGACCAAAACTGGTCCTACAGTATGGGATTTTACAGTCATGATTTGTAAAACCCCTAGTGACTCGAATGCTGCTTTGTCTCTCAATAAATGAACTTAATGGCTCAGGTACTAAATGATTAATGCACTTGTAAAATAATTTAAGAAAGCAAAATTTGCTAAAACTCTCAAAATTCATTGAATTATATTTCTTAAAAATGGTACAGTGATGGTGTCGAATTGTTTTTTTGTCCATAATTTTTATTGCTCTGTTGTATACAGAACGTATGCATTTGGTTGCAGTAGGAGTGGCTTGAGCCCATGCTGTCATGCAGTACGATATATGAGAAAAAATCATAGCATGCATGTACAGCAGGGCTGCCTGGTGCGGTATAAAACTTCTAATTAATTTAAAACAATTGAGATTACTTTGTATTGTTTTTAAAATGTTCTTTATGTGCTTATCAAATTTTAGTTGAGGATCTAAAACCAATCCTAGATATTTGAATTCTGTAACTGGATTAATTTCTGTATTTTGTATATTAATATTAAATCTTCCTTTTAAATCGAGTTTTTTAATGGAAAAGCACATAGAAACTGTTTTTGTGAGATTTAAAACTAGTTGATTTTGGATGAGCCATTGTTGGATGTCAAACATACTAGTTGACAATACAGCTGCAGCCTGCTCAGGTGACTTGGCGGGTGCATAAATAACTGCATCATCCGCATAAAGCTGACATCTGGCATCAGAGCAGTGCAGGGGCAAGTCATTTATAAAAAGACTAAACAGCATGGGGCCAAGTATAGAACCCTGCGGAATGCCCATTTTTATGTTTGAGAGTGTGGATATGTTTTGATCAACTTTAACACACTGTACTCTAGACTGGAGGTAAGATGTAAACCACAGCACTGCCTCATTTGAAAAATTTAAATTTAACATTTTAGATAAAAGCAAACTATGATTGATCATATCAAATGCCTTTTTAAGGTCAATAAATACAGCCCCCACCACATTAAACCTTGTCCAGGGACTTGCTTTTTCAATTAAACAGCAGTTTGCTATTTCTGTTGAATAACCTGGTCTAAACCCAAACTGGTGAGGATGGAGAAGCTGTCTGGCTTCTAAATGGTCACTCAGTTGCACTACTACAACTTTTTCAATAATTTTAGATAAGACTGGTAAAATCGATATAGGGCGATAGTTACTCATTGAGTCTTGGCTAACACTTTTGAACACAGGAATAATTATACCTTGTTTCCATGCACTGGGAAATGTACTGTTTCTTATAGAAAGATTAACAAGGTGGGTCAATGGCTTGACAAGGACATCCTTATACTTTTTAAGAAAACAACTGTTCATCCTATAAATGTCATCAGACTTTGAAAGTTTATTAATTATTTCTGCAACTGTTATATCCGACACCTTTTTAATATAAAAGGAATCTGTTGAGGTTGCTCTCAATGGATAATTGAGAGGATTGACAAGCTGGAATTCTTTTGTTAGTTCTTCAACAGATTGTAAAAAATATGAATTAAATTCATCAGCCATAGTGGCACAATCGGTTATACTATTTCCATTAATGTTAAGTTCTGTAATCTTTTTATGTTTATTTAATTTATTAGTCAGATTATTTAAATGCCTCCAAAGTGAATTATTGTTGCCTTTAGCACTATCAATTAAATTAGTGTAATATGTCACTTTTGCTTTTCGCAGCTCAGATACAACCTTGTTCCTAAAACTTCTGTAAGTCAGGAGATCGGTATTAAGTTTAGATCTTAAAGATTTTTTCAGAGCTAAATCTCGTTTTTTTTATAAGGTTACATATTTCATTATTTATCCAGAGCACCGTGAAATCTTTTTGTTTAGGTTTTATTTGCTTTGTAAATTTTTCCATTAGATTCGTAATAGATGTGGTCATAAAATTACAACACTCCTCCACATCATCTAGTGTCATAATTAGTTCCCAGTTTATATTTTTAAGCTCTCTTTCAAATTGCATAATTCTACTTCTAGGAATAATAAACTGTATTTTTTCATGAACAAGTTTACCAAAGTACTGCAGGCGCTTCTTCGTCAGTTTCCTAACAGTCTAAATCAATGAGGGTCTTGGTGTGCCTTGTTATTCTTGTGGGTCCTACAATTATTTGTCGAAAGTTGTATTTTGTCATAAGTGCTTTAAGTTTATGTTTACAGTTTTTATCAGACCAGTTAATATTATAGTCACCATACCATACTGTCTCTCTATAAAAGTCCAGTTGTTTAACTATAACATTTAATTCATCATAAAACTTAACATTATGAGAAGGTGGATTATAGAGTACAGAGATATTAAAATTCATAGTAGGCGAAAGGATTACATTTAGGGCTAAACATTCCAGGGGGGTATTCAGTTCAATTAAGTGACATTTAAATTTGTCTTTGATGTATATTAATACTCCCCCCCCCCCCCCCTGCCTGGTATTCTATTCTTTCTGAAACACTGATACCCAGCAATGTCAATCATATTAGTTGGAATGTTACTATGAAGCCAGGATTCTGTTAAACAGAGGTAATCCAAGTTTGAATCCAGAAGAAGTGCTGAGACCTGATCACGTTTAGGGATCAGGCTGCGTATGTTTAACTGCCCGCCTAATATTCCCTTAGGTTTGCACTTAAGATCCCAAAGCACCCGCGCATGATTAACAGACTGTTCAGCACGACTTTCTGAGCCACCCGAGCGTGTTTGTAGTATGTTGATTGTTTCCCCAGATTCACAAAGGTTTACACGCTCCGCTGTAACTAACGCCGCTGCTCTGTCACCCGGCCGAATGCGAAAACTCTCACCGGACCCAACACCCGTAGAATCCCCCGGTCCAGTCCTCGGATGGGTATCAGTCAGGCAGGGTGTGTACACGGCCCGATATCCTCATACGGGGCTCGGATGCACTCCGCTTCCCTGCATGACGCTGCTCCGGCAGCTCCTGGCACTGAGTCAACATTTCCTCCAGCTCTGCTGCGTGAGGCACTGATGCAATGTTTCTTCATGTCCATGCAGGTTTCCCTTGGGTTCTTTGCTTTGATATTTATATACTCATACCTAGAGGGGCCCTTTCTCCGTAAACATGCCTGTCAATCTGAAATTACCTCTAGATATGAGTAAGTAGGTGAAATGTGAAATCCTGCCTCACACTCAGCACTCCTGGGATCCAGACTATGAATATGGAGTGATCCTGACCATGAAAATGAAAATAGTAATGCTAATGGCAAATGATGGTATTTATTAGCCTATGTTAGCTATGATACAAACTGTGCACAAGGGTGTAAGGTACAATGAAATGCAGTTTAGTTTAAATGTATACGAATTTCATAATACAAAACCGAAGACATCGAGTAAGATGCAGCTAAACAGTAACACAGTAACAGGAACAGTGGACAGTTTTTAACATTAAAGAAGTGTTTAAGGGCAGCATACAGGTCTCGTCCATAAATTAGTTTGTTATTCACAGTGTTCATATATATAAAAATATAATATAAATATTATATAAAATACAGAATAGATATAATACAAGAGATCAGCATGAGCTGTAAAAGAGTAAGAATGGCGTAGCATCAATTTGGAAGGTTCGAAGTTCAATCTGATTCCATTTTAGACATTTACTCTCACAGCCCTTCACATATTCATTAAACTTTTTCCACTCAAATACAAAATAGCTGGCTAATGTTTGTTCAGTCGCCAGTCTGAACATCTGCACATCTGCTAATACATGTAGTTATTCAATCACACTGCAAAAATAAAGTCAACTTAGCAAGTGGAAACATTTATTATTATAGGATCACAATGAACCAAATGTTAATCAAGTCTATGTCTGGACAATATTTACCAGTGGTGAAGGCTCTTGGTTACGGATGGGAGGTGGCCAAGGATGGCCAAGCTGCCACACTTGGGCCCCTAAACAAGGCCCCTAACTTTTATTGCTCCAAGGGTGATGAATTATTGCTGACCCTGCACTCTGACCCCAGGTTCCTAACAGCGTTGGAATATTCGAAGAAAGAATTTCATTGCACTGAAAAAGTACGTGTGACAAGTATAAAGCACCTTTTAAATGTCTTGAATTAGGTTTAACAATCTTATTTTTGGTTTTTGGAATTTAATGAGATGAAATTTTCATTTGGTGCCAGATGTTCTGTTTTGAGTATTTCAGAATAAAAATCAAAAAACCTCCAAATAAAGAGTCTGCAAGATGAAACACCAGAAATCTGAAGCTGTCATGGGCACATGTTGAGTTTGTGCTCATGATAGTCTCCGATTCCTGTTCTTAGCTGCTGACAAGATGAATAATAGTTTTGTTAACATTTACCATACGTTTAATACCAAATGTTGAGTATGAAATCTGGTAAGTCTCCTGTTACCGAAGCCCGTAGGTTTTGGGCTAGTTTCATTTTCTTGTGTGGCTCTGGAAATGAGATGTTTTGCTGAAACACACCTGTAGTATGGAACACATCTGAACAAAAACTAACACTGGTAGTATCCTGACTTTTGTTTTATTCGTGGTTATGCCATTATTAATGTCATCCAGCACACAGAAGCTCCAGCATTTCAACCTGCATTTAGACGGATGTTCTGTAACTACTAGTTCAACAGTAAAAGACCTGGGAGTTATTTTAGACATTAAATTGTCTTCTGAAAATCATATCACCCATATTACAAAAACAGCTTCTTCCAACTTAGAAATATTGCTACGCTAAGAAACATGTCTATATCTGATGCAGAGAAGCTCGTCCATGCGTTCATGACCTTCAGACTGGACTATTGTAATGCATTACTAGGTGGATGTCCTGCATCATTAATAAACAAGCTACAGTTTGTCAAGATTGCATCAGACAGAGTTCTCACAAGGTCAAGAAAATATTACCATATAACCTCAATCTTCTCCTCCCTACACTGGCTTCCTGTTAAGTTTCGAATCGAATACAAACTACTGCGTCTTGCTTATAAAACACTAAATGGTTTATCTCCATGTATCTCTCTAGTCTTCTAACACGCTACAATCCGTCACGCTCCCTGAGATCTCAAAACTCTGGAGTTCTAGTAGTTCCTAGAATAGCAAAGTCCACTAAAGGTGGTAAAACATTCTCACATTTAGCTTTGGAATAGTCTTCCTGACAGTGTTCGGGGCTCAGACGCACTCTCCCAGTTTAAGTGCAGCTTAAAGACGTATCTTTTTAGTGAGTTCTACACATAACACACATCACCTTGTGCTCCAGAACATCTCAATCACACACTCCAGTGCTCATGTTAGTTCTCACTCTCCAGTGTTCTGTATTGTTTAAAGACTATAATCACACTCTTGATGTCATCCAAATGAGGATGAGGTTCCCATTTTGAGTCTGGTTCCTCTCAAGGTTTCTTCCTCATAACATCTAAGGGAGTTTTTCCTTCACCACAGTCTCCATGGCTGCTCATCAGGGATAAATACACATCGTTCATCTTCACTCTTAAGTTCTGTAAAGCTGCTTCGAGACAATGTCTGTTGTGAAAAGTGCTATAGAAATAAACTTGATTTGACTTGAGATTCCTGTGTGTGATGCAGCGCTCTGTTCTACTGAGCTTCTCTTTTATATTGATGGGTTCTAAAAGAGTGACATCATAACGATGAGATTAAGAAATGGATTGTTTCTGGTTGGACACCACTGAAGGCTTAGGGGTGAAATGTATGGCCCAATTTCATGTCAATCACTGAGAACTTTACCATATCAATGATTACACACATTTTTTTAGATTTATATACAACATCTGCCATACAAGTATAAAGGAACTGTTACTATAGCAACGATAATGTAACAGAACATTGGATTTCTGATATAGATCTGTTGCGTAGGACTTGATGTTGATATCCCTTGATGCATACTTGAGGCACCGATGAGACTCTGTGGGATGGTCTATTCAGTGGTGGCACCCTCTGCCACACTACTCCACAGTCCTTCCTTCTCCTGAGGTTGCTCCTTCTCAAACTCAGTATACTGAGGCACCGCTAAGACTCTGTGGGATGGTCCACTGAGTGATGGCACCCTTTGGGTTGTCAAGTGGGCGCCCTCCTTCCTGGGTGTTTCGCTGATAGGCCTACGACACCTCCAGAGGGTTCAGCAGTGAATCCCAGCGTCCCAGGTTCACTCCCTAGATGCCATCAACTCACTTAAAGACCCAGGCGGAGTCTTTTCTCTTCACCCACAGCCACTGGCTTCCCTTTCCGCAGCTGCAGAGAGGTCTTTGACCGCCTGCTGGTGGGCCTTTCCTCTTACTCCCATCTCCCTGAGTAGCCTGGATGTTGTGGTGGCTACGAACCCTCTGCAACCTACTTCCGCTGGGCATAACTTTACATTCCAGCCTTGTTGTTGTGCATCGGCTGCAAGTTCAGCGTACCTCAGCCTTTTCCGTTCATAGGCCTCCTCCACTGCACCCTCCCAGGGAACAGTGAGCTCGATGATGTAGACAAGCCTGAGCGAGGCTGAGCACAGAACAAGGTCTGGTCGCAGGTTGTTGGCTGCAATTTCAGCTGGGAAGCATAGTTTCTTATTCAAGTCTGCCAGCAGCTTCCAGTCCCGTGCTCTACCCAGCTGACCAGAGTCTGATCTTATGGTGGTGAGGTTGGCTTGACCCTCACCCTCCCGAACAAATGGTGTTGGCTGCCACTGGGATGATTGGGGAGGAAGGGCATTCACACTTGTCCGTCGATTTTCCAAAACTGCAGCAAGACACTTCAGCACCTAGTTGTGCCGCCAGGTGTAAGGCCTTGGGTAAGGCTGGTCTTGCATCCCACTAAGATGTGCTTCAGTGTTGCTAGACTTGGGCATAGAGGGCACGTGGGGTCCTCGGCATACCATTGGCTTAGGTTTGCGGGAGAAGGCAGGACGTCGTAGGCAGCCCTGATGGTAAAGCTCGCCCTGAATGTCTCCATTTCCCACAGCTCTTTCCAGGAGATCTTCCTCTTCCTCTGATATAGAAAATAAATTGACTCGTCCTGATCATTCAGAATCTAGAATATTGACAGTTTTTTAAGTCCATCTCATACTAATGGTCTTCCTCCTTGAAGATGATTAATTACAGATTTTCCAGGAATGTAATGGGGGTAAATCTTACTCAAGCGATGACCACATGACTGCTGTAAGAGACCAAGATGAGGAATGCTTACAACATACAGCATCTTACAACATATTCATGGATACATTCATATCTACTCTTTTGTCTGGTGCGTCAAATAAACCTTTATATCCTGTTTATTTCACTTTTAGAACTGAGTCTGTACTGTTCTGTATATTTGAGGAATTCAAGCATGGTTGCAGGATTGAGGGAAAATAGTCAGAAGAAGATGTACAACAGGTATCGCATTAATGCATCCATTTGATCCTGCGATTACAATAAATAATTAGTAATTAATAATAAAAATGTAAACAATAACAACAACAAAAATGACAGCAACAATAAAAATTAATAAATTATATATTTATAATATTATATATAATAATAGTCAATAAAATAAATAAACGATTTAAATGCATGTTTACTTATTTATTAAAATGTAATTACTTTTATATTTTTTAAGGTTTCAAATTTTGTTCTTAATGACAAAAACTGGACTAAACAGATATATTTTTCAATATTTTATTGTAGATAATATAAAAAAGAATAATATCATTGTCTTATAAATAATTTCAACCGAATGCTTTAAAGAGTTTAAAGTTGCAGTTCACTGGGACAAAATGATTTGACTAAACTAAGATCACGTGATTACGCCTCCGCCTCTGCGGCTTGACCAATCATCATCAGGCGTTCACTACCCGGACACTGTGATTGGTTGGTTGCTGAATTTACACACGTCCGTGTTAAAGGGGTAGCCGGCACATCGGGTTTCATCAGCAGCGGATCTCAGGAACCCTCAGGAACCCTCAGGAACCCGTACATCTCCGACTCGGACTGAGCTACACGTTTATCTCCACATGGCTTCACAGAGCAGTGAGATGTCTGGATTCTGCCCTGAGTTCCGGTCTTTCGCCACGGACGCGATTCACGCCGGCCAGGAACCCGAGCAGTGGAGCTCCATGGCGGTGGTGCCTCCGATTTCACTGTCCACCACCTTCAAACAGTTCGGTCCTGGAAAACACGCGGTGAGCGCTCATGTGATCTCTACCTTCCCTCCCCCCCCGTCTCTCACACACACACACACACACACACACACACACGTCTTGTGTTAATAACGTGTCCACAATGACGTGTTACAAAAGGTGTTAAATAATGTTTAATAGCCACCTCAAAGTAATGAGCGTAACTCATAATGATGAATAGATAGATAGATAGATAGATAGATAGATAGATAGATAGATAGATTTATGGGTAGGTGGGTGGATGGGTGGATGGATGGATAGATAGATAGATAGATAGATAGATAGATAGATAGATAGATAGATAGATAGATAGATAGATAGTTCGGTGGATAATGAACACTTTGAGTATTAAGTTGAATTTAGAATAAAACAGGTTGTCTAAAATCAGTCTATAAAGTCAACGATGTGTACTATATGATAAAAATGTTTAGTTTTGGAGATTCATTATCGTTTTAATACGTACAGCATACATCTGAGCATTTGTATCGCTCACAGGTCCAGCAATGATCACTTAGTAATGCTGGGATTTAAACTAACAACCTTCCAATCCAAAGTCCAACATCTTAACCACTCTACCAATCCCGAGGCCTTCAACAAACCTGAACGCGTAAAAGAAGGAACAATATTTAAAGACCCCAGTTCACCAAAATCCTCTATAACTGTGAAACATCCAGATGTGCAACTTTACCTGACACAAAATGCTTGACTAAACTAATATGCTTTCAAAAAAACCCACTGAGACTGTGTCTGAGTCCTGAACTCTAACTGGAAGTCTGTTCCATAACTGTGAGGCTTTAAAAGTGAAAGCTCTAACACCTGCTATAGAATTTGTTATTCTAGGTACCAACAAAGAGCCTGCACCATTTGAACAATGTAGGCAAAGTGGTGGATCACAATGTCACGTGATTTAATTCAGTTCTTCATATATCAGAAGTAGCATTTTATGAATGAACTAGTTTTTTTGCATCATGTATTACATCATATTTCCTACGTAGCAATGTTTCCAAGATAAAAGAAAGCAAGCCGAGTAAAATTATCTACATGAGCTTTTAATGATTGATGGGATTTAATAATCACACCAAGGTCTTTCACTGCTGCACATGATGAGACAGAAATGTCATTCAGGGAAACATACAACTGCAATGATTACATCAATTAAACTCAGGGTTACAGCAGGTGAACTTAAAACCGGAAAGTTTGTCTGTGCCAAGAAATCAGTCACCAATGATATGCGGATGCGATAAAGGAAACGTTGCATAACATGTCAAAATATAACAGAGACTGAAGCACATTAAAGTAAATGCCTGTTACAAAACATAAAGTCACAGATGTGAAATAAGTCATAGTTACGAGATGTAAAGTCACAGTTGTAGCTACGAGATGTAAAGTCACAGTTGTAGCTATGAGATGTAACGTCACAGTTGTAGCTACGAGATGTTAAGTCACAGTTGTAAAGTCACAGTTGTAGCTACGAGATGTTAAGTCACAGTTGTAGCTACGAGATGTAACGTCACAGTTGTAGCTACGAGATGTTAAGTCACAGTTGTAAAGTCACAGTTGTAGCTACGAGATGTTAAGTCACAGTTGTAGCTACGAGATGTAACGTCACAGTTGTAGCTATGAGATGTAACGTCACAGTTGTAGCTACGAGATGTTAAGTCACAGTTGTAAAGTCACAGTTGTAGCTACGAGATGTTAAGTCACAGTTGTAGCTACGAGATGTAACGTCACAGTTGTAGCTACGAGATGTCAAGTCACAGTTGTAATGTCACAGTTGTAGCTACGAGATGTAACGTCACAGTTGTAAAGTCACAGTTGTAGCTACGAGATGTTAAGTCACAGTTGTAGCTACGAGATGTAACGTCACAGTTGTAGCTACGAGATGTTAAGTCACAGTTGTAGCTACGAGATGTTAAGTCACAGTTGTAGCTACGAGATGTAAAGTCACAGTTGTAGCTACGAGATGTAACGTCACAGTTGTAGCTACGAGATGTAACGTCACAGTTGTAGCTACGAGATGTTAAGTCACAGTTGTAAAGTCACAGTTGTAGCTACGAGATGTTAAGTCACAGTTGTAGCTACGAGATGTTAAGTCACAGTTGTAGCTACGAGATGTAACGTCACAGTTGTAGCTACGAGATGTTAAGTCACAGTTGTAGCTACGAGATGTAACGTCACAGTTGTAGCTACGAGATGTAACGTCACAGTTGTAGCTACGAGATGTAACGTCACAGTTGTAGCTACGAGATGTAAAGTCACAGTTGTAGCTACGAGATGTAACGTCACAGTTGTAGCTACGAGATGTAACGTCACAGTTGTAGCTACGAGATGTAACGTCACAGTTGTAGCTACGAGATGTAACGTCACAGTTGTAGCTACGAGATGTAACGTCACAGTTGTAGCTACGAGATGTAAAGTCACAGTTGTAGCTACGAGATGTAACGTCACAGTTGTAGCTACGAGATGTAACGTCACAGTTGTAGCTACGAGATGTAAAGTCACAGTTGTAGCTACGAGATGTAAAGTCACAGTTGTAGCTACGAGATGTAAAGTCACAGTTGTAGCTACGAGATGTAAAGTCACAGTTGTAGCTACGAGATGTTAAGTCACAGTTGTAGCTACGAGATGTAACGTCACAGTTGTAGCTACGAGATGTTATGTCACAGTTGTAAAGTCACAGTTGTAGCTACGAGATGTTAAGTCACAGTTGTAGCTACGAGATGTAACGTCACAGTTGTAGCTACGAGATGTAACGTCACAGTTGTAGCTACGAGATGTTAAGTCACAGTTGTAAAGTCACAGTTGTAGCTACGAGATGTTAAGTCACAGTTGTAGCTACGAGATGTAACGTCACAGTTGTAGCTACGAGATGTTAAGTCACAGTTGTAATGTCACAGTTGTAGCTACGAGATGTAACGTCACAGTTGTAAAGTCACAGTTGTAGCTACGAGATGTTAAGTCACAGTTGTAGCTACGAGATGTAACGTCACAGTTGTAGCTACGAGATGTTAAGTCACAGTTGTAGCTACGAGATGTAACGTCACAGTTGTAGCTACGAGATGTAAAGTCACAGTTGTAGCTACGAGATGTAAAGTCACAGTTGTAGCTATGAGATGTAACGTCACAGTTGTAGCTACGAGATGTAACGTCACAGTTGTAGCTACGAGATGTTAAGTCACAGTTGTAAAGTCACAGTTGTAGCTACGAGATGTTAAGTCACAGTTGTAGCTACGAGATGTTAAGTCACAGTTGTAGCTACGAGATGTAAAGTCACAGTTGTAGCTACGAGATGTAACGTCACAGTTGTAGCTACGAGATGTTAAGTCACAGTTGTAAAGTCACAGTTGTAGCTACGAGATGTTAAGTCACAGTTGTAGCTACGAGATGTTAAGTCACAGTTGTAGCTACGAGATGTAACGTCACAGTTGTAGCTACGAGATGTAACGTTACAGTTGTAGCTACGAGATGTAACGTCACAGTTGTAGCTACGAGATGTAACGTCACAGTTGTAGCTACGAGATGTAACGTCACAGTTGTAGCTACGAGATGTAACGTCACAGTTGTAGCTACCAGATGTAAAGTCACAGTTGTAGCTACGAGATGTAACGTCACAGTTGTAGCTACGAGATGTAACGTCACAGTTGTAGCTACGAGATGTAACGTCACAGTTGTAGCTACGAGATGTAAAGTCACAGTTGTAGCTACGAGATGTAACGTCACAGTTGTAGCTACGAGATGTAACGTCACAGTTGTAGCTACGAGATGTAAAGTCACAGTTGTAGCTACGAGATGTAACGTCACAGTTGTAGCTACGAGATGTAAAGTCACAGTTGTAGCTACGAGATGTAACGTCACAGTTGTAGCTACGAGATGTAACGTCACAGTTGTAGCTACGAGATGTAAAGTCACAGTTGTAGCTACGAGATGTAACGTCACAGTTGTAGCTACGAGATGTAAAGTCACAGTTGAAGCTACGAGATGTAACGTCACAGTTGTAGCAACGAGATGTAACGTCACAGTTGTAGCTACGAGATGTAACGTCACAGTTGTAGCTACGAGATGTAACGTCACAGTTGTAGCTACGAGATGTAACGTCACAGTTGTAGCAACGAGATGTAACGTCACAGTTGTAGCTACGAGATGTAACGTCACAGTTGTAGCTACGAGATGTAAAGTCACAGTTGTAGCTACGAGATGTAACGTCACAGTTGTAGCAACGAGATGTAACGTCACAGTTGTAGCTACGAGATGTAAAGTCACAGTTGTAGCTACGAGATGTAACGTCACAGTTGTAGCTACGAGATGTAAAGTCACAGTTGTAGCTACGAGATGTAACGTCACAGTTGTAGCTACGAGATGTAACGTCACAGTTGTAGCTACGAGATGTAAAGTCACAGTTGTAGCTACGAGATGTAACGTCACAGTTGTAGCTACGAGATGTAACGTCACAGTTGTAGCTACGAGATGTTAAGTCACAGTTTTAAAGTCACAGTTGTAGCTACGAGATGTTAAGTCACAGTTGTAGCTACGAGATGTTAAGTCACAGTTGTAGCTACGAGATGTAACGTCACAGTTGTAGCTACGAGATGTTAAGTCACAGTTGTAGCTACGAGATGTTAAGTCATAGTTGTAGCTACGAGATGTAACGTCACAGTTGTAGCTACGAGATGTTAAGTCACAGTTGTAAAGTCACAGTTGTAGCTACGAGATGTTAAGTCACAGTTGTAGCTACGAGATGTAACGTCACAGTTGTAGCTACGAGATGTTAAGTCACAGTTGTAATGTCACAGTTGTAGCTACGAGATGTAACGTCACAGTTGTAAAGTCACAGTTGTAGCTACGAGATGTTAAGTCACAGTTGTAGCTACGAGATGTAACGTCACGTAGCTACGAGATGTTAAGTCACAGTTGTAGCTACGAGATGTAACGTCACAGTTGTAGCTACGAGATGTAACGTCACAGTTGTAGCTACGAGATGTTAAGACACAGTTGTAAAGTCACAGTTGTAGCTACGAGATGTTAAGTAACAGTTGTAGCTACGAGATGTTAAGTAACAGTTGTAGCTACGAGATGTAACGTCACAGTTGTAGCTACGAGATGTTAAGTCACAGTTGTAATGTCACACTTGTAGCTACGAGATGTAACGTCACAGTTGTAGCTACGAGATTTTAAGACACAGTTGTAAAGTTACAGTTGTAGCTACAAGATGTAAAGTCACAGTTGTAGCTACGAGATGTAAAGTCACAGTTGTAGCTACGAGATGTAACGTCACAGTTGTAGCTACGAGATGTTAAGTCACAGTTGTAATGTCACACTTGTAGCTACGAGATGTAACGTCACAGTTGTAGCTACGAGATTTTAAGACACAGTTGTAAAGTCACAGTTGTAGCTACGAGATGTTAAGTCACAGTTGTAAAGTCACAGTTGTAGCTACGAGATGTAAAGTCACAGTTGTAGCTACGAGATGTAACGTCACAGTTGTAGCTACGAGATGTAACGTCACAGTTGTAGCTACGAGATGTTAAGTCACAGTTGTAGCTACGAGATGTAACGTCACAGTTGTAGCTACGAGATGTTAAGTCACAGTTGTAAAGTCACAGTTGTAGCTACGAGATGTTAAGTCATAGTTGTAGCTACGAGATGTAACGTCACAGTTGTAGCTACGAGATGTTAAGTCACAGTTGTAAAGTCACAGTTGTAGCTACGAGATGTTAAGTCACAGTTGTAAAGTCACAGTTGTAGCTACGAGATGTTAAGTCACAGTTGTAAAGTCACAGTTGTAGCTACGAGATGTTAAGTCACAGTTGTAGCTACGAGATGTAACGTCACAGTTGTAGCTACGAGATGTAACGTCACAGTTGTAGCTACGAGATGTTAAGTCACAGTTGTAAAGTCACAGTTGTAGCTACGAGATGTTAAGTCACAGTTGTAGCTACGAGATGTTAAGTCACAGTTGTAGCTACGAGATGCAACGTCACAGTTGTAGCTACGAGATGTTAAGTCACAGTTGTAATGTCACAGTTGTAGCTACGAGATGTAACGTCACAGTTGTAGCTACAAGATGTTAAGACACAGTTGTAAAGTCACAGTTGTAGCTACGAGATGTAAAGTCACAGTTGTAGCTACGAGATGTAAAGTCACAGTCGTAAAATCACAGTTGTAGCTACGAGATGTAAAGTCACAGTTGTAGCTACGAGATGTAACGTCACAGTTGTAGCTACGAGATGTTAAGTCACAGTTGTAATGTCACACTTGTAGCTACGAGATGTAACGTCACAGTTGTAGCTACGAGATTTTAAGACACAGTTGTAAAGTCACAGTTGTAGCTACGAGATGTTAAGTCACAGTTGTAAAGTCACAGTTGTAGCTACGAGATGTAAAGTCACAGTTGTAGCTACGAGATGTAAAGTCACAGTTGTAGCTACGAGATGTAACGTCACAGTTGTAGCTACAAGATGTAACGTCACAGTTGTAGCTACGAGATGTTAAGTCACAGTTGTAGCTACGAGATGTAACGTCACAGTTGTAGCTACGAGATGTTAAGTCACAGTTGTAAAGTCACAGTTGTAGCTACGAGATGTTAAGTCATAGTTGTAGCTACGAGATGTAACGTCACAGTTGTAGCTACGAGATGTTAAGTCACAGTTGTAAAGTCACAGTTGTAGCTACGAGATGTTAAGTCACAGTTGTAAAGTCACAGTTGTAGCTACGAGATGTTAAGTCACAGTTGTAAAGTCACAGTTGTAGCTACGAGATGTTAAGTCACAGTTGTAGCTACGAGATGTAAAGTCACAGTTGTAGCTACGAGATGTAACGTCACAGTTGTAGCTACGAGATGTAACGTCACAGTTGTAGCTACGAGATGTTAAGTCACAGTTGTAGCTACGAGATGTTAAGTCACAGTTGTAGCTACGAGATGCAACGTCACAGTTGTAGCTACGAGATGTTAAGTCACAGTTGTAATGTCACAGTTGTAGCTACGAGATGTAACGTCACAGTTGTAGCTACAAGATGTTAAGACACAGTTGTAAAGTCACAGTTGTAGCTACGAGATGTAAAGTCACAGTTGTAGCTACGAGATGTAAAGTCACAGTCGTAAAATCACAGTTGTAGCTACGAGATGTTAAGTCACAGTTGTAGCTATGAGATGTAAAGTCACAGTTGTAAAGTCACAGTTGTAGCTACGAGATGTTAAGTCACAGTTGTAAAATCACAGTTGTAGCTACGAGATGTTAAGTCACAGTTGTAGCTATGAGATGTAAAGTCACAGTTGTAAAGTCACAGTTGTAGCTACGAGATGTAAAGTCACAGTCGTAAAATCACAGTTGTAGCTACGAGATGTTAAGTCACAGTTGTAGCTATGAGATGTAAAGTCACAGTTGTAATGTCACAGTTGTAGCTACGAGATGTTAAGTCACAGTTGTAAAGTCACAGTTGTAGCTACGAGATGTTAAGTCACAGTTGTAGCTATGAGATGTTAAGTCACAGTTTTAGCTACGAGATGTAAAGTCACAGTTGTAAAGTCACAGTTGTAGCTACGAGATGTAAAGTCACAGTTGTAGCTACGAGATGTAAAGTCACAGTTGTAGCTACGAGATGTAACGTCACAGTTGTAGCTACGAGATGTAACGTCACAGTTGTAGCTACGAGATGTTAAGTCACAGTTGTAGCTACGAGATGTAACGTCACAGTTGTAGCTACGAGATGTTAAGTCACAGTTGTAAAGTCACAGTTGTAGCTACGAGATGTTAAGTCATAGTTGTAGCTACGAGATGTAACGTCACAGTTGTAGCTACGAGATGTTAAGTCACAGTTGTAAAGTCACAGTTGTAGCTACGAGATGTTAAGTCACAGTTGTAAAGTCACAGTTGTAGCTACGAGATGTTAAGTCACAGTTGTAAAGTCACAGTTGTAGCTACGAGATGTTAAGTCACAGTTGTAGCTACGAGATGTAACGTCACAGTTGTAGCTACGAGATGTAACGTCACAGTTGTAGCTACGAGATGTTAAGTCACAGTTGTAAAGTCACAGTTGTAGCTACGAGATGTTAAGTCACAGTTGTAGCTACGAGATGTTAAGTCACAGTTGTAGCTACGAGATGCAACGTCACAGTTGTAGCTACGAGATGTTAAGTCACAGTTGTAATGTCACAGTTGTAGCTACGAGATGTAACGTCACAGTTGTAGCTACAAGATGTTAAGACACAGTTGTAAAGTCACAGTTGTAGCTACGAGATGTAAAGTCACAGTTGTAGCTACGAGATGTAAAGTCACAGTCGTAAAATCACAGTTGTAGCTACGAGATGTTAAGTCACAGTTGTAGCTATGAGATGTTAAGTCACAGTTGTAGCTACGAGATGTAAAGTCACAGTTGTAAAGTCACAGTTGTAGCTACGAGATGTAAAGTCACAGTTGTAGCTACGAGATGTTAAGTCACAGTTGTAAAGTCACAGTTGTAGCTACGAGATGTTAAGTCACAGTTGTAGCTATGAGATGTTAAGTCACAGTTTTAGCTACGAGATGTAAAGTCACAGTTGTAAAGTCACAGTTGTAGCTACGAGATGTAAAGTCACAGTTGTAGCTAAGAGATGTTAAGTCACAGTTGTAGCTACGAGATGTTAAGTCACAGTTGTAGCTACGAGATGTTAAGTCACAGTTGTAGCTACGAGATGTTAAGTCACAGTTGTAGCTATGAGATGTTAAGTCACAGTTGTAAAGTCACAGTTGTAGCTACGAGATGTTAAGTCACAGTTGTAGCTATGAGATGTTAAGTCACAGTTGTAGCTACGAGATGTAAAGTCACAGTTGTAGCTACGAGATGTAAAGTCACAGTTGTAAAGTCACAGTTGTAGCTACGAGATGTAAAGTCACAGTTGTAGCTACGAGATGTTAAGTCACAGTTGTAAAGTCACAGTTGTAGCTACGAGATGTTAAGTCACAGTTGTAGCTACGAGATGTAAAGTCACAGTTGTAAAGTCACAGTTGTAGCTACGAGATGTAAAGTCACAGTTGTAGATACGAGATGTAAAGTCACAGTTGTAGATACGAGATGTTAAGTCACAGTTTTAGCTACGAGATGTTAAGTCACAGTTGTAAAGTCACAGTTGTAGCTACGAGATGTAAAGTCACAGTTGTAGATACGAGATGTAAAGTCACAGTTGTAGCTACGAGATGTTAAGTCACAGTTGTAGCTACGAGATGTTAAGTCACAGTTGTAGCTACGAGATGTTAAGTCACAGTTGTAGCTATGAGATGTTAAGTCACAGTTGTGAAATTAAGTCGTAGTTTGAACTTTGTAAAGTAACAGATTTGAAATGCTTAGTCCAAGTTTGAGATGTAAAATAACATTTGTGATATCTAAAGTTATAACTACAAGATATAAAGTCACAGTTGTGAAATAAATCACACTCATGAGATGTAATGTCACGAAGGTAAATATATTAATACATAGTTGAGATATAAAGTCACAATTGTGAAATAAGTCATAATTATGAAATGTAAAGTAATAGCTATGCAAAATAGGTTCCAGACACGAGTTGCAAAGTCCCAGATGTTATATTAACTGATAGTTACAAGATGTAAAGTCACAGTTGTAGCTATGAGATGTAAAGTTGCAATTGTGAAATAACTCGCAATTACGAGATGCAATGTCACAAATGTGAATGAGATGTAAAGTCACAGATGTGAAATAAGTTGCAGTTACAAGATCTAAAGTCACAATTGTGAAATGAGTCTTTGACCTGTTGTTGTAAAATATTAACAAAACCTTTTTTATACTTTAACCCACTATATTTCCCCCGAACCTTCACCTTAATAACTTTATTACTTTATAAAATATCGATTTTTGGTACAGATGCGCACACACACACACACACACACACACACACACACACACACACACACACACACACACACACACACACACAGTGTAATTCAGATGCCAGTGTAGAAATCCAACTGTCTTTCAAGTTGTTTTTGAGTGAAATGTGATCACATGGAAAAGAGGAATCTTCTAAAAATATAAAAACAAACTGAATGAAACAAATGCAAAAAAAGAGAAAATAAACAAAATAATCCCAATTTATTTCATGTAAAATATAATCTTTTATTTATATCTTTTTTTGTTTTATTTGTATATTAATATTATTATTATTATATATTTACTTACTGTATATATTATTAAACTTAATGTCCTTAATGTAAAAAAAAATCCTGTTAAAACAAACCAAATGGTTCAAAGTGATTTTAAATTAAACATTTAAAATAAACTTTTATTTATAATAAAAAAATATTTCTTTTTGTTTATTTCTTTTCTAAATAATTCAGTATTTAAAGGCTATCACAAAATACAAATAAAAATGTAAAAATAAATAAATAAATAAATAAATCACTTAAAAAATAAACAAAATGATTTTATCAGAAATAATAAAAGCAATATTAAAATAAATGAAAATTAAAATATAAAATAATTAAAAATAATAAATTAAAAAAATATTTTCTGTATTTCACTCAAAATTTTGTGTGTGTGTGTGTGTGTGTGTGTGTGTGTGTGTGTGTGTGTAATTGCAGGGGTTTGAGTACAGTCGCAGTGGAAATCCCACACGGAACTGTCTGGAAAAAGCCGTGGCTGCACTGGATGGAGCTCGACACTGTAATGTACTTTTATTTTCCAGAATGTTCCCCAGGGTTTTAGGGTCAGGAGAGGAATAACGTTAAATTCTCCAAATTGTTATTTATGAATATAAATTGTTTAAAAATGTTTTTATTTTGTTTAGCAGCTCTGTCTTAAAATCTACACTGTGTGCCAAAAGTATTGGGACGCCCGACTTTTCCAGCCGTATGTGGTTCTTCCCAAAACTGTTGCCACAGAGTTGAAGGCAGACTATTGTACAGAACGTATTCGAAATGCCTTTCTGTAGCATGAAATTTTCCTTTCGCTTGAACTACGAGACCCAGACCTGCTCCAGCATGACACTGCCCCTGTGCTACATGAAGATCTGCTTTCCATGCAGTCAGCATTCTTGTTCATCCCAAAGTTGTTCAATATGGTTGGAGTTCTATAGCAAGAGATCTTCCACTCCACTACTGAGTGCACAAAGCTCTAGCCCAGCTCTATAAAGATCAGCTTTCCATGGGTTGGAGTGGAAGATCTCCTGCTATCTCTAACCCTGTTGAACACCTTGCCCATACATCTGTTACATCCCTAATATCTCTTATGATGAAAGCTTGGTCCTGATTGGTCATCAGCCATCTTAGGGTGACTTTTAAAGGTCAAGAAATTCGATTTTTTTAAACAAACCGCTTTATTCCGGACCAGGTGTTGCTCTGGCGTCTGGATTAGCCGCTACGACGACCATCGTGCACATGCTGAAGACCGGAGATGGGATCGTGTGCATGAACGACGTCTACGGAGGTAAATCTGTGCACGCAGTCGAACACTGCAGGTCCAGGAGGAGGACGTGACTGAAAATGAGATCTCATATATTTCAGGAACCAATCGGTATTTTAAAAGGATCGCTGCGGAGATCGGCTACGACATCTCCTTCGCTGACTGCACCAAGCTGGAGGTGTTAAAAGCAGCCCTCAAACCCAACACGAAGGTTTGCTGAGTTTTATCTCATTTTTTATTTTTGCAATTAAAAAATACCAGTGAAGAAAATAAACCTGTCGCTTTTCTGGTCCATGTAGCTGTTGTGGATTGAAACTCCAACTAATCCGATGATGAAGGTTGTGGACATTAAAGCCTGCTCAGAAATCGCACATGCGCACAACAAGGACATTATTGTGGTTGTGGACAACACCTTTATGTCCGCGTACTTCCAGGTATGGGTAATGACCAGGTTTTAACACTAGGGGGTAGCGTTTAGTCTTTCACAAATGTTTTGTTCATTTTGAACGAGTCTTTAATGTGCGTCTCAAAGAGTCGTTTGTTTTCTACTGGATGCCCAGGAGCAGAGCATTGCCCAGAGTCTAAGGAACATTTTGAACAAATTTGTGTTCTACCAACACTTTAGCGCCACCATTGGGTGACATTTGTATTTATAATCTAAATATATATAAGTACATTATAAAACTTGTCTCCACATTGGAACCAAAAAATAAACACAGACGGATTTCCTAAATCACACCTTATGACACCAATTTCCACCTAGCTAGATTTTCAGCCATCTTGGTTTTTTTTTTTTTTTTTTTTTTTTTTTTTGCAAAGTTAAAAACAAATCTGGTACAAACTTGGACCAAAGCTATCAAAATAATTTAGATTACTATAAACTGTTTGCCTGTACACAACCAAGAAACTTAACACACAGCTGCCAAACAGAACATGAGGTTGTATCTCAGCAACAATTTTGCACACTGACCCAAAATTTGGAAGGCATCTTCAAATCCAGGATCAAGGAACGATCCAGGTTCAGGGGGAGACCCAGGGTCGGGGAGAGATCCAGGTTCAGGGAGAGATCCAGGGTCAGAGAGAGATCCAGGGTCAGAGAGAGATTGAGAGATTCAGGGTCAGTGAGAGATCCAGGGTCAGTGAGAGATCGAGAGATCCAGGTTCAGGGAGAGATCCAGGGTCAGGAAGAGATTGAGAGATTCAGGGTCAGAGAGAGATCCAGGGTCAGTGAGAGATTGAGAGATCCAGGGTCAGTGAGAGATTGAGAGATTCAGGGTCAGTGAGAGATCCAGGGTCAGTGAGAGATCGAGAGATCCAGGGTCAGGGAGAGATTGAGAGATCCAGGTTCAGGGAGAGATCCAGGGTCAGGAAGAGATTAAGAGATCCAGGGTCAGAGAGAGATTTAGGGTCAGTGAGAGATTGAGAGATTCAGGGTCAGGGTGAGATTAAGAGATCCAGGGTCAGAGAGAGATTGAGAGATTCAGATTCAGGGAGAGATCCAGGGTCAGGGAGAGATTGAGAGATTCAGATTCAGGGAGAGATACAGGGTCAGGGAGAGATTAAGATATCCAGGGTCAGTGAGAGATCCAGGGTCAGGGAGAGATCCAGGGTCAGGGAGAGATTGAGAGATCCACGGTCAGGGAGAGATTAAGAGATCCAGGGTCGGGGAGAGATCCAGGGTCATGAAGAAATTGAGGAATTCAGGGTCAGGGAGAGATCCAGGTTCATGGAGAGATTGAGAGATTCAGGGTCAGAGTGGATCGAGAGATCCAGGGTCAGGGAGAGATCGAGAGATCCAGGGTCAGGGAGAGATTGAGAGATCCAGGTTCAGGGAGAGATCCAGGGTCAGGGAGAGATTAAGAGATCCAGGGTCAGAGAGAGATTAAGGGTCAGGGAGAGATCCAGGGTCAGGGTGAGATCGAGAGATCCAGGGTCAGTGAGTGATTGAGAGATTCACGGTCAGGGAGAGATCCAGGGTCAGTGAGTGATTGAGAGATTCAGGGTCAGGGAGAGATCCAGGGTCAGGGTGAGATCGAGAGATCCAGGGTCAGTGAGTGATTGAGAGATTCAGGGTCAGGGAGAGATTTAGGGTCAGTGAGAGATTGAGAGATTCAGGGTCAGGGAGAGATTTAGGGTCAGTGAGTGATTGAGAGATTCAGGGTCAGGGAGAGATTTAGGGTCAGTGAGTGATTGAGAGATTCAGGGTCAGGGAGAGATTTAGGGTCAGTGAGAGATTGAGAGATTCACGGTCAGGGAGAGATCCAGGGTCAGGGTGAAATCGAGAGATCCAGGTTCATGGAGAGAAAAAAAAACACATTCAAGTATGAAGTTCTTAAATATTCCTATTTGGTTACTGCAGTATTACGTCTCATCATTTTGATAAATCTTCTCATGATTTTCAGAATCCTTCTACTATCTGATGAAACGAGCCTCTTATCTCATATGCCTTCCTTCATTTCACTTTTATTTTTAATCCCATCACTTTATTTTAACTCTAAAAAATAAAACGTCTCATTCTTTGCCCTGAACTATTTTGGTGATCTTTGCTGTGCCTACAGCGCCCCCTGGCCCTGGGAGCAGACTTGTGCATGTACTCAGCCACAAAGTACATGAATGGTGAGTATCTGCTCAAAAATCATCTTAAAGCTACCAGTGAAACAGTTTTGGAGGGTTATTTTAGCTCAGGAAATCACTGATCTAACCCGTGTTGTGTTTTATTTTAGGGCACAGTGACGTCGTCATGGGGCTGATTTCTGTGAACAGTGAAACCCTGTATGAAAAACTGAAATATTTGCAGAATGGTGAGGATTAATGAGATCCTGCTTCATCCAGTTGAGCTGTAAACATACATTATATGGCCAAAAGTATTGGGACACCCGACCTTTCCAGACGTATCTGTTTTTTTTTTCCTGAACACAATTGTATTGGATGCATGAAGTTTTCTCTTTACTTGAACTAGGAGACCCCAAACCTGCTCCAGCACCACACCAAGTGCACAAATCTGCTAGAGCTGCTATAGAGCTCCAACCCTGTTAAACTGAATAAATGTGAACACTGACTCTGTGGTTCAGGTTCTGAGTTACTGATTGGAAGTTTGGGGGTTCAAGCCCCGGAATCGGCAAGCTGGCATTCCTAGGGCCCCTGAGCAAGGCCCTTAACCCTCTGTGCTCCAAGGGTGCTGTATTATGTGTTCTTTCTTTCTTTCTTTCTTTCTTTCTTTCTTTCTTTCTTTCTTTCTTTCCTGCTCTTTTTTGTCTTTTTGTCTTTCTTTCTTTCTTTCTTTCTTTCTTTCTTTCTTTCTTTCTTTCTTTCTTTCTTTCTATCTGTCTGTCTGTTTGTCAGTCTGTTTTTTTTTTTCCCCTTTCCATCCTTCCATCCTCCCCCCATTTCCCTCCCAGAAAATTGAAGCGTATGATAACAGCAAATGGGGACTAAAGATGGAATGGGATGCAGATCTTATGGTCAGATGTCCACAAACTCATTCTGATACCATATAATTTCTGTACTTGAACATTAATGGCAGGAGTCTTCAGTCTTCAGTGTCAGGAGTCTCCAGTGTCTCTTAAGGACAGAAGCACTTACATACACTCTCATCACAGCTCTAGGTGCCGTCCCGTCCCCGTTCGACTGCTACTTGTGTAATCGTGGACTGAAGACGTTGTCCCTGAGAATGAAGCAGCACTTCAGGAACGCGCTGGCTGTGGCGAAGTTTCTCGAGGCTGATCGCAGGGTGGAGAAAGTGCTTTTCCCAGGTATCTAAAACTGTTGTTGTTTAAAATACAAAAAAAAAAAAAAAAACAAGGAAAAATCAATGCAGAGCCTTTTAGGACTTAAACCTGGCCTGAAGACTCCTAGTCATGGTGTGTTGTAGGTTTATATCCACTAGGGGGCACTAATGTATCCAAGAACACAGTCCTGTACAAAAAAACCATTATAATGAAAAATTACTAATTATAGTACATTTTAAATGAATATTGGATTCTCTTTTTTTTTTTTTTCTGACAGGTCTACCGTCTCACCCCCAGTACGAGCTGACGAAGAAGCAGTGCAAGGATGGTCCCGGGATGATCACCTTCTACATTAAAGGCAAACTGGAACATGCCACTAGGTTCCTCAACAACCTCAAGGTAATTAGAGACAAGGTAGTTTGAGAATGTACCATCACTGAGGGAGTGGAGGGGGAGGGGGGTACTCTTTTCGGCAGCTCGGAGGTGTACACACGAATAATAATCTATTAATAGAATAGAGTTTTGTTTAATAAATGTAGAATTATGAATCTCCACAAAATCCAGTGGAACATCTGTGATTCTCAGCAGCTGCTGATTGGAATCATGGAGCTTCCGGATCTCGTTCCTGAGTGTGTAGCATTGTTTTAAGTAGGAATTTCCCATACAGGTCTCTTTATACAGGTTGTAAATAAACCTCCTGCATAATTGCCATTCTTCTGTCTTTAAACCATTTCTGTATATTCTCTTATTTCTCCAGTTGTTTGCTCTCGCTGAAAGTCTCGGAGGCTACGAGAGTCTGGCTGAGCACCCGTAAGTACCTTCAAGCTCTTCCTGCAAGAACAATTCAAACTTTTTCTTCTAGTATCTTTTAATCTCAAGTTTCCGTAACAGTAGCGAGAACCAAGATTGATCTCGATTTTATTCAACACCAAATGATTGGTCCTTGTATGAAGCCTCACCCCTTTCCTTTTCTGTCTCCTTCTCCTTCTTTTCTCCTTCTCCTTCTCTATCTCCTTGTCTTCTCCTTCTCCTTCTCCTTGTCTTCTCCTTCTCCTTCTCCTTGTCTTCT